>CAWUFW010019764.1:0-174177 GCA_963921515.1 Calotriton arnoldi | reverse complement strand
TGTTCTGCATTCTCTCCATCAACTGTTGTTTTTGCATTTGTCACCCCGAGTGGGACGGGTATGCCCAGACGTGGGTCCCGTGCTCTCCATGCCACTGGAATCAAGCTATCCTGGCTGAAGAGGTGTGAAACCCCGAAACCGGTCCTAGGATGCTTGTTTCCAGTCCAGGGAGGACCTGGCTTGGCAGTTCGGGCTGGACTGTTCCCATGAGGCACAGGGTCAAGACTGATTTGCATATGGCTGGGTTCAAACTGGAATGGCATGGTGAGCAAAAACGATGGATTTAGGCCCAGATCTCTGTACTGGGGTGAATGTATGACATTGTTCTGCATTCTGTCCATCAACTGTTGTTTTTGCATTTGTCACCCTGAGTGGGACGGGTATGCCCAGACGTGGGTCCCGTGCTCTCCATGCCACTGGAAACAAGCAATCCTGGCTGAAGAGGGGTGAAACCCCGAAACCGGTCCTAGGATGCTTGTTTCCAGTCCAGGGAGGACCTGGCTTGGCAGTTCGGGCTGGACTGTTCCCATGAGGCACAGGGTCAAGACTGATTTGCATATGGCTGGGTTCAAACTGGAATGGCATGCTGAGCAAAAAACGATGGATTTAGGCCCAGATCTCTGTACTGGGGTGAATGTATGACATTGTTCTGCATTCTGTCCATCAACTGTTGTTTTTGCATTTGTCACCCCGAGTGGGACGGGTATGCCCAGACGTGGGTCCCGTGCTCTCCATGCCACTGGAATCAAGCTATCCTGGCTGAAGAGGTGTGAAACCCCGAAACCGGTCCTAGGATGCTTGTTTCCAGTCCAGGGAGTACCTGGCTTGGCAGTTCGGGCTGGACTGTTCCCATGAGGCACAGGGTCAAGACTGATTTGCATATGGCTGGGTTCAAACTGGAATGGCATGGTGAGCAAAAAAATGATGGATTTAGGCCCAGATCTCTGTACTGGGGTGAATGTATGACATTGTTCTGCATTCTGTCCATCAACTGTTGTTTTTGCATTTGTCACCCCGAGTGGGACGGGTATGCCCAGACGTGGGTCCCGTGCTCTCCATGCCACTGGAATCAAGCTATCCTGGCTGAAGAGGGGTGAAACCCCGAAACCGGTCCTAGGATGCTTGTTTCCAGTCCAGGGAGGACCTGGCTTGGCAGTTCGGGCTGGACTGTTCCCATGAGGCACAGGGTCAAGACTGATTTGCATATGGCTGGGTTCAAACTGGAATGGCATGGTGAGCAAAAACGATGGATTTAGGCCCAGATCTCTGTACTGGGGTGAATGTATGACATTGTTCTGCATTCTGTCCATCAACTGTTGTTTTTGCATTTGTCACCCCGAGTGGGACGGGTATGCCCAGACGTGGGTCCCGTTCTCTCCATGCCACTGGAATCAAGCTATCCTGGCTGAAGAGGGTGAAACCCCGAAACAGGTCCTAGGATGCTTGTTTCCAGTCCAGGGAGGACCTGGCTTGGCAGTTCGGGCTGGACTGTTCCCATGAGGCACAGGGGTCAAGACTGATTTGCATATGGCTGGGTTCAAACTGGAATGGCATGGTGAGCAAAAACGATGGATTTAGGCCCAGATCTCTGTACTGGGGTGAATGTATGACATTGTTCTGCATTCTGTCCATCAACTGTTGTTTTTGCATTTGTCACCCCGAGTGGGACGGGTATGCCCAGACGTGGGTCCCGTGCTCTCCATGCCACTGGAATCAAGCTATCCTGGCTGAAGAGGGGTGAAACCCCGAAACTGGTCCTAGGATGCTTGTTTCCAGTCCAGGGAGGACCTGGCTTGGCAGTTCGGGCTGGACTGTTCCCATGAGGCACAGGGTCAAGACTGATTTGCATATGGCTGGGTTCAAACTGGAATGGCTTGTGAGCAAAAACGATGGATTTAGGCCCAGATCTCTGTACTGGGGTGAATGTATGACATTGTTCTGCATTCTGTCCATCAACTGTTGTTTTTGCATTTGTCACCCCGAGTGGGACGGGTATGCCCAGACGTGGGTCCCGTGCTCTCCATGCCACTGGAATCAAGCTATCCTGGCTGAAGAGGGTGAAACCCGAAGCCGGTCCTAGGATGCTTGTTTCCAGTCCAGGGAGGACCTGGCTTGGCATTTCGGGCTGGACTGTTCCCATGAGGCACAGGGTCAAGACTGATTTGCATATGGCTGGGTTCAAACTGGAATGGCATGCTGAGCAAAAAAACGATGGATTTAGGCCCAGATCTCTGTACTGGGGTGAATGTATGACATTGTTCTGCATTCTGTCCATCAACTGTTGTTTTTGCATTTGTCACCCCGAGTGGGACGGGTATGCCCAGACGTGGGTCCCGTGCTCTCCATGCCACTGGAATCAAGCTATCCTGGCTGAAGAGGTGTGAAACCCCGAAACCGGTCCTAGGATGCTTGTTTCCAGTCCAGGGAGGACCTGGCTTGGCAGTTCGGGCTGGACTGTTCCCATGAGGCACAGGGTCAAGACTGATTTGCATATGGCTGGGTTCAAACTGGAATGGCATGGTGAGCAAAAAAACGATGGATTTAGGCCCAGATCTCTGTACTGGGGTGAATGTATGACATTGTTCTGCATTCTGTCCATCAACTGTTGTTTTTGCATTTGTCACCCCGAGTGGGACGGGTATGCCCAGACGTGGGTCCCGTGCTCTCCATGCCACTGGAATCAAGCTATCCTGCCTGAAGAGGGTGAAACCCCGAAACCGGTCCTAGGATGCTTGTTTCCAGTCCAGGGAGGACCTGGCTTGGCAGTTCGGGCTGGACTGTTCCCATGAGGCACAGGGTCAAGACTGATTTGCATATGGCTGGGTTCAAACTGGAATGGCATGGTGAGCAAAAAACGATGGATTTAGGCCCAGATCTCTGTACTGGGGTGAATGTATGACATTGTTCTGCATTCTGTCCATCAACTGTTGTTTTTGCATTTGTCACCCCGAGTGGGACGGGTATGCCCAGACGTGGGTCCCGTTCTCTCCATGCCACTGGAATCAAGCTATCCTGGCTGAAGAGGGTGAAACCCCGAAACCGGTCCTAGGATGCTTGTTTCCAGTCCAGGGAGGACCTGGCTTGGCAGTTCGGGCTGGACTGTTCCCATGAGGCACAGGGTCAAGACTGATTTGCATATGGCTGGGTTCAAACTGGAATGGCATGGTGAGCAAAAAACGATGGATTTAGGCCCAGATCTCTGTACTGGGGTGAATGTATGACATTGTTCTGCATTCTGTCCATCAACTGTTGTTTTTGCACTGGAATCAAGCTATCCTGGCTGAAGAGGGTGAAACCTCAAAACCGGTCCTAGGATGCTTGTTTCCAGTCCAGGGAGGACCTGGCTTGGCAGTTCGGGCTGGACTGTTCCCGTGAGGCACAGGGTCAAGACTGATTTGCATATGGCTGGGTTCAAACTGGAATGGCATGGTGAGCAAAAACGATGGATTTAGGCCCAGATCTCTGTACTGGGGTGAATGTATGACATTGTTCTGCATTCTGTCCATCAACTGTTGCTTTTGCATTTGTCACCCCGAGTGGGACGGGTATGCCCAGACGTGGGTCCCGTGCTCTCCATGCCACTGGAATCAAGCTATCCTGGCTGAAGAGGGTGAAACCCCGAAACCGGTCCTAGGATGCTTTTTCCAGTCCAGGGAGGACCTGGCTTGGCAGTTCGGGCTGGACTGTTCCCATGAGGCACAGGTTCAAGACTGATTTGCATATGGCTGAGTTCAAACTGGAATGGCATGGTGAGCAAAAAAACGATGGATTTAGGCCCAGATCTCTGTACTGGGGTGAATGTATGACATTGTTCTGCATTCTGTCCATCAACTGTTGTTTTTGCACTGGAATCAAGCTATCCTGGCTGAAGAGGGGTGAAACCTCAAAACCGGTCCTAGGATGCTTGTTTCCAGTCCAGGGAGGACCTGGCTTGGCAGTTCGGGCTGGACTGTTCCCGTGAGGCACAGGGTCAAGACTGATTTGCATATGGCTGGGTTCAAACTGGAATGGCATGGTGAGCAAAAAACGATGGATTTAGGCCCAGATCTCTGTACTGGGGTGAATGTATGACATTGTTCTGCATTCTGTCCATCAACTGTTGTTTTTGCATTTGTCACCCCGAGTGGGACGGGTATGCCCAGACGTGGGTCCCGTGCTTTCCATGCCACTGGAATCAAGCTATCCTGGCTGAAGAGGGGTGAAACCCGGAAACCGGTCCTAGGATGCTTGTATTAAGTCCAGGGAGGACCTGGCTTGGCAGTTCGGGCTGGACTGTTCCTGTGAGGCACAGGGTCAAGACTGATTTACATATGGCTGGGTTCAAACTGGAATGGCATGGTGAGCAAAAAAACGATGGATTTAGGCCCAGATCTCTGTACTGGGGTGAATGTATGACATTGTTCTGCATTCTGTCCATCAACTGTTGTTTTTGCATTTGTCACCCCGAGTGGGACGGGTATGCCCAGACGTGGGTCCCGTGCTTTCCATGCCACTGGAATCAAGCTATCCTGGCTGAAGAGGGGTGAAACCCGAAACCGGTCCTAGGATGCTTGTATTAAGTCCAGGGAGGACCTGGCTTGGCAGTTCGGGCTGGACTGTTCCCGTGAGGCACAGGGTCAAGACTGATTTACATATGGCTGGGTTCAAACTGGAATGGCATGGTGAGCAAAAAAACGATGGATTTAGGCCCAGATCTCTGTACTGGGGTGAATGTATGACATTGTTCTGCATTCTGTCCATCAACTGTTGTTTTTGCATTTGTCACCTCGAGTGGGACGGGTATGCCCAGACGTGGGTCCCGTGCTATCCATGCCACTGGAATCAAGCTATCCTGGCTGAAGAGGGGTGAAACACCGAAAACCGGTCCTAGGATGCTTGTTTCCAGTCCAGGGAGGACCTGGCTTGGCAGTTCGGGCTGGACTGTTCCCGTGAGGCACAGGGTCAAGACTGATTTGCATATGGCTGGGTTCAAACTGGAATGGCATGGTGAGCAAAAACGATGGATTTAGGACCAGATCTCCGTACTGGGGTGAATGTATGACATTGTTCTGCATTCTGTCCATCAACCGTTGTTTTTGCATTTGTCACCCCGAGTGGGACGGGTATGCCCAGACGTGGGTCCTGTGCTCTCCATGCCACTGGAATCAAGCTATCCTGGCTGAAGAGGGAGAAACCCCAAAACCGGTCCTAGGATGCTTATTTCCAGTCCAGGGAGGACCTGGCTTGGCAGTTCGGGCTGGACTGTTCCCGTGAGGCACAAGGTCAAGACTGATTTGCATATGGCTGGGTTCAAACTGGAATGGCATGGTGAGCAAAAAAACGATGGATTTAGGCCCAGATCTCTGTACTGGGGTGAATGTATGACATTGTTCTGCATTCTGTCCATCAACTGTTGTTTTGCATTTGTCACCCCGAGTGGGACGGGTATGCCCAGACGTGGGTCCCGTGCTCTCCATGCCACTGGAATCAAGCTATCCTGGCTGAAGAGGGGTGAAACCCCGAAACCGGTCCTAGGATGCTTTTTCCAGTCCAGGGAGGACCTGGCTTGGCAGTTCGGGCTGGACTGTTCCCATGAGGCACAGGGTCAAGACTGATTTGCATATGGCTGGGTTCAAACTGGAATGGCATGGTGAGCAAAAAACGATGGATTTAGGCCCAGATCTCTGTACTGGGGTGAATGTATGACATTGTTCTGCATTCTGTCCATCAACTGTTGTTTTTGCATTTGTCACCCCGAGTGGGACGGGTATGCCCAGACGTGGGTCCCGTTCTCTCCATGCCACTGGAATCAAGCTATCCTGGCTGAAGAGGGGAGAAACCCCAAAACCGGTCCTAGGATGCTTATTTCCAGTCCAGGGAGGACCTGGCTTGGCAGTTCGGGCTGGACTGTTCCCGTGAGGCACAAGGTCAAGACTGATTTGCATATGGCTGGGTTCAAACTGGAATGGCATGGTGAGCAAAAACGATGGATTTAGGCCCAGAT
Source organism: Calotriton arnoldi (assembly GCA_963921515.1). Taxonomy (NCBI): domain Eukaryota; kingdom Metazoa; phylum Chordata; class Amphibia; order Caudata; family Salamandridae; genus Calotriton; species Calotriton arnoldi. The sequence goes on along the minus strand of CAWUFW010019764.1, from coordinate 168,194 downwards.
CTCTGTACTGGGGTGAATGTATGACATTGTTCTGCATTCTGTCCATCAACTGTTGTTTTTGCATTTGTCACCCCGAGTGGGACGGGTATGCCCAGACGTGGGTCCCGTGCTCTCCATGCCACTGGAATCAAGCTATCCTGGCTGAAGAGGGGTGAAACCCGAAACCGGTCCTAGGATGCTTTTTTCCAGTCCAGGGAGGACCTGGCTTGGCAGTTCGGGCTGGACTGTTCCCATGAGGCACAGGGTCAAGACTGATTTGCATATGGCTGGGTTCAAACTGGAATGGCATGGTGAGCAAAACACGATGGATTTAGGCCCAGATCTCTGTACTGGGGTGAATGTATGACATTGTTCTGCATTCTGTCCATCAACTGTTGTTTTTGCATTTGTCACCCCGAGTGGGACGGGTATGCCCAGACGTGGGTCCCGTTCTCTCCATGCCACTGGAATCAAGCTATCCTGGCTGAAGAGGGGTGAAACCCGAAACCGGTCCTAGGATGCTTGTTTCCAGTCCAGGGAGGACCTGGCTTGGCAGTTCGGGCTGGACTGTTCCCATGAGGCACAGGGTCAAGACTGATTTGCATATGGCTGGGTTCAAACTGGAATGGCATGGTGAGCAAAAAAACGATGGATTTAGGCCCAGATCTCTGTACTGGGGTGAATGTATGACATTGTTCTGCATTCTGTCCATCAACTGTTGTTTTTTCATTTGTCACCCCGAGTGGGACGGGTATGCCCAGACGTGGGTCCCGAGCTCTCCATGCCACTGGAATCAAGCTATCCTGGCTGAAGAGGGATGAAACCCCGAAACCGGTCCTAGGATGCTTGTTTCCAGTCCAGGGAGGACCTGGCTTGGCAGTTCGGGCTGGACTGTTCCCGTGAGGCACAGGGTCAAGACTGATTTGCATATGGCTGGGTTCAAACTGGAATGGCATGGTGAGCAAAAAACGATGAATTTAGGCCCAGATCTCTGTACTGGGGGAATGTATGACATTGTTCTGCATTCTGTCCATCAACTGTTGTTTTTGCATTTGTCACCCTGAGTGGGACGGGTATGCCCAGACGTGGGTCCCGTGCTCTCCATGCCACTGGAATCAAGCTATCCTGGCTGAAGAGGGGTGAAACCCCGAAACCGGTCCTAGGATGCTTGTTTCCAGTCCAGGGAGGACCTGGCTTGGCAGTTCGGGCTGGACTGTTCCCATGAGGCACAGGGTCAAGACTGATTTGCATATGGCTGGGTTCAAACTGGAATGGCATGGTGAGCAAAAATACGATGGATTTAGGCCCAGATCTCTGTACTGGGGTGAATGTATGACATTGTTCTGCATTCTGTCCATCAACTGTTGTTTTTGCATTTGTCAGCCCGAGTGGGACGGGTATGCCCAGACGTGGGTCCCGTGCTCTCCATGCCACTGGAATCAAGCTATCCTGGCTGAAGAGGGGTGAAACCCCGAAACCGGTCCTAGGATGCTTTTTTCCAGTCCAGGGAGGACCTGGCTTGGCAGTTCGGGCTGGACTGTTCCCATGAGGCACAGGGTCAAGACTGATTTGCATATGGCTGGGTTCAAACTGGAATGGCATGCTGAGCAAAAAAACGATGGATTTAGGCCCAGATCTCTGTACTGGGGTGAATGTATGACATTGTTCTGCATTCTCTCCATCAACTGTTGTTTTTGCATTTGTCACCCCGAGTGGGACGGGTATGCCCAGACGTGGGTCCCGTGCTCTCCATGCCACTGGAATCAAGCTATCCTGGCTGAAGAGGTGTGAAACCCCGAAACCGGTCCTAGGATGCTTGTTTCCAGTCCAGGGAGGACCTGGCTTGGCAGTTCGGGCTGGACTGTTCCCATGAGGCACAGGGTCAAGACTGATTTGCATATGGCTGGGTTCAAACTGGAATGGCATGGTGAGCAAAAAACGATGGATTTAGGCCCAGATCTCTGTACTGGGGTGAATGTATGACATTGTTCTGCATTCTGTCCATCAACTGTTGTTTTTGCATTTGTCACCCTGAGTGGGACGGGTATGCCCAGACGTGGGTCCCGTGCTCTCCATGCCACTGGAATCAAGCTATCCTGGCTGAAGAGGGTGAAACCCCGAAACCGGTCCTAGGATGCTTGTTTCCAGTCCAGGGAGGACCTGGCTTGGCAGTTCGGGCTGGACTGTTCCCATGAGGCACAGGGTCAAGACTGATTTGCATATGGCTGGGTTCAAACTGGAATGGCATGCTGAGCAAAAAACGATGGATTTAGGCCCAGATCTCTGTACTGGGGTGAATGTATGACATTGTTCTGCATTCTGTCCATCAACTGTTGTTTTTGCATTTGTCACCCCGAGTGGGACGGGTATGCCCAGACGTGGGTCCCGTGCTCTCCATGCCACTGGAATCAAGCTATCCTGGCTGAAGAGGTGTGAAACCCCGAAACCGGTCCTAGGATGCTTGTTTCAAGTCCAGGGAGGACCTGGCTTGGCAGTTCGGGCTGGACTGTTCCCATGAGGCACAGGGTCAAGACTGATTTGCATATGGCTGGGTTCAAACTGGAATGGCATGGTGAGCAAAAAATGATGGATTTAGGCCCAGATCTCTGTACTGGGGTGAATGTATGACATTGTTCTGCATTCTGTCCATCAACTGTTGTTTTTGCATTTGTCACCCCGAGTGGGACGGGTATGCCCAGACGTGGGTCCCGTGCTCTCCATGCCACTGGAATCAAGCTATCCTGGCTGAAGAGGGGTGAAACCCCGAAACCGGTCCTAGGATGCTTGTTTCCAGTCCAGGGAGGACCTGGCTTGGCAGTTCGGGCTGGACTGTTCCCATGAGGCACAGGGTCAAGACTGATTTGCATATGGCTGGGTTCAAACTGGAATGGCATGGTGAGCAAAAAACGATGGATTTAGGCCCAGATCTCTGTACTGGGGTGAATGTATGACATTGTTCTGCATTCTGTCCATCAACTGTTGTTTTTGCATTTGTCACCCCGAGTGGGACGGGTATGCCCAGACGTGGGTCCCGTTCTCTCCATGCCACTGGAATCAAGCTATCCTGGCTGAAGAGGGTGAAACCCCGAAACAGGTCCTAGGATGCTTGTTTCCAGTCCAGGGAGGACCTGGCTTGGCAGTTCGGGCTGGACTGTTCCCATGAGGCACAGGGTCAAGACTGATTTGCATATGGCTGGGTTCAAACTGGAATGGCATGGTGAGCAAAAAACGATGGATTTAGGCCCAGATCTCTGTACTGGGGTGAATGTATGACATTGTTCTGCATTCTGTCCATCAACTGTTGTTTTTGCATTTGTCACCCCGAGTGGGACGGGTATGCCCAGACGTGGGTCCCGTGCTCTCCATGCCACTGGAATCAAGCTATCCTGGCTGAAGAGGGGTGAAACCCGAAACTGGTCCTAGGATGCTTGTTTCCAGTCCAGGGAGGACCTGGCTTGGCAGTTCGGGCTGGACTGTTCCCATGAGGCACAGGGTCAAGACTGATTTGCATATGGCTGGGTTCAAACTGGAATGGCTTGTGAGCAAAAAACGATGGATTTAGGCCCAGATCTCTGTACTGGGGTGAATGTATGACATTGTTCTGCATTCTGTCCATCAACTGTTGTTTTTGCATTTGTCACCCCGAGTGGGACGGGTATGCCCAGACGTGGGTCCCGTGCTCTCCATGCCACTGGAATCAAGCTATCCTGGCTGAAGAGGGTGAAACCCCGAAGCCGGTCCTAGGATGCTTGTTTCCAGTCCAGGGAGGACCTGGCTTGGCATTTCGGGCTGGACTGTTCCCATGAGGCACAGGGTCAAGACTGATTTGCATATGGCTGGGTTCAAACTGGAATGGCATGCTGAGCAAAAAAACGATGGATTTAGGCCCAGATCTCTGTACTGGGGTGAATGTATGACATTGTTCTGCATTCTGTCCATCAACTGTTGTTTTTGCATTTGTCACCCCGAGTGGGACGGGTATGCCCAGACGTGGGTCCCGTGCTCTCCATGCCACTGGAATCAAGCTATCCTGGCTGAAGAGGTGTGAAACCCCGAAACCGGTCCTAGGATGCTTGTTTCCAGTCCAGGGAGGACCTGGCTTGGCAGTTCGGGCTGGACTGTTCCCATGAGGCACAGGGTCAAGACTGATTTGCATATGGCTGGGTTCAAACTGGAATGGCATGGTGAGCAAAAACGATGGATTTAGGCCCAGATCTCTGTACTGGGGTGAATGTATGACATTGTTCTGCATTCTGTCCATCAACTGTTGTTTTTGCATTTGTCACCCCGAGTGGGACGGGTATGCCCAGACGTGGGTCCCGTGCTCTCCATGCCACTGGAATCAAGCTATCCTGCCTGAAGAGGGGTGAAACCCCGAAACCGGTCCTAGGATGCTTGTTTCCAGTCCAGGGAGGACCTGGCTTGGCAGTTCGGGCTGGACTGTTCCCATGAGGCACAGGGTCAAGACTGATTTGCATATGGCTGGGTTCAAACTGGAATGGCATGGTGAGCAAAAACGATGGATTTAGGCCCAGATCTCTGTACTGGGGTGAATGTATGACATTGTTCTGCATTCTGTCCATCAACTGTTGTTTTTGCATTTGTCACCCCGAGTGGGACGGGTATGCCCAGACGTGGGTCCCGTTCTCTCCATGCCACTGGAATCAAGCTATCCTGGCTGAAGAGGGTGAAACCCCGAAACCGGTCCTAGGATGCTTGTTTCCAGTCCAGGGAGGACCTGGCTTGGCAGTTCGGGCTGGACTGTTCCCATGAGGCACAGGGTCAAGACTGATTTGCATATGGCTGGGTTCAAACTGGAATGGCATGGTGAGCAAAAAACGATGGATTTAGGCCCAGATCTCTGTACTGGGGTGAATGTATGACATTGTTCTGCATTCTGTCCATCAACTGTTGTTTTTGCACTGGAATCAAGCTATCCTGGCTGAAGAGGGGTGAAACCTCAAAACCGGTCCTAGGATGCTTGTTTCCAGTCCAGGGAGGACCTGGCTTGGCAGTTCGGGCTGGACTGTTCCCGTGAGGCACAGGGTCAAGACTGATTTGCATATGGCTGGGTTCAAACTGGAATGGCATGGTGAGCAAAAAACGATGGATTTAGGCCCAGATCTCTGTACTGGGGTGAATGTATGACATTGTTCTGCATTCTGTCCATCAACTGTTGCTTTTGCATTTGTCACCCCGAGTGGGACGGGTATGCCCAGACGTGGGTCCCGTGCTCTCCATGCCACTGGAATCAAGCTATCCTGGCTGAAGAGGGGTGAAACCCCGAAACCGGTCCTAGGATGCTTTTTTCCAGTCCAGGGAGGACCTGGCTTGGCAGTTCGGGCTGGACTGTTCCCATGAGGCACAGGTTCAAGACTGATTTGCATATGGCTGAGTTCAAACTGGAATGGCATGGTGAGCAAAAAAACGATGGATTTAGGCCCAGATCTCTGTACTGGGGTGAATGTATGACATTGTTCTGCATTCTGTCCATCAACTGTTGTTTTTGCACTGGAATCAAGCTATCCTGGCTGAAGAGGGGTGAAACCTCAAAACCGGTCCTAGGATGCTTGTTTCCAGTCCAGGGAGGACCTGGCTTGGCAGTTCGGGCTGGACTGTTCCCGTGAGGCACAGGGTCAAGACTGATTTGCATATGGCTGGGTTCAAACTGGAATGGCATGGTGAGCAAAAAACGATGGATTTAGGCCCAGATCTCTGTACTGGGGTGAATGTATGACATTGTTCTGCATTCTGTCCATCAACTGTTGTTTTTGCATTTGTCACCCCGAGTGGGACGGGTATGCCCAGACGTGGGTCCCGTGCTTTCCATGCCACTGGAATCAAGCTATCCTGGCTGAAGAGGGGTGAAACCCGGAAACCGGTCCTAGGATGCTTGTATTAAGTCCAGGGAGGACCTGGCTTGGCAGTTCGGGCTGGACTGTTCCTGTGAGGCACAGGGTCAAGACTGATTTACATATGGCTGGGTTCAAACTGGAATGGCATGGTGAGCAAAAAACGATGGATTTAGGCCCAGATCTCTGTACTGGGGTGAATGTATGACATTGTTCTGCATTCTGTCCATCAACTGTTGTTTTTGCATTTGTCACCCCGAGTGGGACGGGTATGCCCAGACGTGGGTCCCGTGCTTTCCATGCCACTGGAATCAAGCTATCCTGGCTGAAGAGGGGTGAAACCCGGAAACCGGTCCTAGGATGCTTGTATTAAGTCCAGGGAGGACCTGGCTTGGCAGTTCGGGCTGGACTGTTCCCGTGAGGCACAGGGTCAAGACTGATTTACATATGGCTGGGTTCAAACTGGAATGGCATGGTGAGCAAAAAAACGATGGATTTAGGCCCAGATCTCTGTACTGGGGTGAATGTATGACATTGTTCTGCATTCTGTCCATCAACTGTTGTTTTTGCATTTGTCACCTCGAGTGGGACGGGTATGCCCAGACGTGGGTCCCGTGCTATCCATGCCACTGGAATCAAGCTATCCTGGCTGAAGAGGGGTGAAACACCGAAAACCGGTCCTAGGATGCTTGTTTCCAGTCCAGGGAGGACCTGGCTTGGCAGTTCGGGCTGGACTGTTCCCGTGAGGCACAGGGTCAAGACTGATTTGCATATGGCTGGGTTCAAACTGGAATGGCATGGTGAGCAAAAAAACGATGGATTTAGGACCAGATCTCCGTACTGGGGTGAATGTATGACATTGTTCTGCATTCTGTCCATCAACCGTTGTTTTTGCATTTGTCACCCCGAGTGGGACGGGTATGCCCAGACGTGGGTCCTGTGCTCTCCATGCCACTGGAATCAAGCTATCCTGGCTGAAGAGGGGAGAAACCCCAAAACCGGTCCTAGGATGCTTATTTCCAGTCCAGGGAGGACCTGGCTTGGCAGTTCGGGCTGGACTGTTCCCGTGAGGCACAAGGTCAAGACTGATTTGCATATGGCTGGGTTCAAACTGGAATGGCATGGTGAGCAAAAAACGATGGATTTAGGCCCAGATCTCTGTACTGGGGTGAATGTATGACATTGTTCTGCATTCTGTCCATCAACTGTTGTTTTTGCATTTGTCACCCCGAGTGGGACGGGTATGCCCAGACGTGGGTCCCGTGCTCTCCATGCCACTGGAATCAAGCTATCCTGGCTGAAGAGGGGTGAAACCCCGAAACCGGTCCTAGGATGCTTTTTCCAGTCCAGGGAGGACCTGGCTTGGCAGTTCGGGCTGGACTGTTCCCATGAGGCACAGGGTCAAGACTGATTTGCATATGGCTGGGTTCAAACTGGAATGGCATGGTGAGCAAAAAACGATGGATTTAGGCCCAGATCTCTGTACTGGGGTGAATGTATGACATTGTTCTGCATTCTGTCCATCAACTGTTGTTTTTGCATTTGTCACCCCGAGTGGGACGGGTATGCCCAGACGTGGGTCCCGTTCTCTCCATGCCACTGGAATCAAGCTATCCTGGCTGAAGAGGGTGAAACCCCGAAACCGGTCCTAGGATGCTTGTTTCCAGTCCAGGGAGGACCTGGCTTGGCAGTTCGGGCTGGACTGTTCCCATGAGGCACAGGGTCAAGACTGATTTGCATATGGCTGGGTTCAAACTGGAATGGCATGGTGAGCAAAAACGATGGATTTAGGCCCAGATCTCTGTACTGGGGTGAATGTATGACATTGTTCTGCATTCTGTCCATCAACTGTTGTTTTTTCATTTGTCACCCCGAGTGGGACGGGTATGCCCAGACGTGGGTCCCGAGCTCTCCATGCCACTGGAATCAAGCTATCCTGGCTGAAGAGGGATGAAACCCCGAAACCGGTCCTAGGATGCTTGTTTCCAGTCCAGGGAGGACCTGGCTTGGCAGTTCGGGCTGGACTGTTCCCGTGAGGCACAGGGTCAAGACTGATTTGCATATGGCTGGGTTCAAACTGGAATGGCATGGTGAGCAAAAAAACGATGAATTTAGGCCCAGATCTCTGTACTGGGGGAATGTATGACATTGTTCTGCATTCTGTCCATCAACTGTTGTTTTTGCATTTGTCACCCTGAGTGGGACGGGTATGCCCAGACGTGGGTCCCGTGCTCTCCATGCCACTGGAATCAAGCTATCCTGGCTGAAGAGGGTGAAACCCCGAAACCGGTCCTAGGATGCTTGTTTCCAGTCCAGGGAGGACCTGGCTTGGCAGTTCGGGCTGGACTGTTCCCATGAGGCACAGGGTCAAGACTGATTTGCATATGGCTGGGTTCAAACTGGAATGGCATGGTGAGCAAAAATACGATGGATTTAGGCCCAGATCTCTGTACTGGGGTGAATGTATGACATTGTTCTGCATTCTGTCCATCAACTGTTGTTTTTGCATTTGTCAGCCCGAGTGGGACGGGTATGCCCAGACGTGGGTCCCGTGCTCTCCATGCCACTGGAATCAAGCTATCCTGGCTGAAGAGGGGTGAAACCCCGAAACCGGTCCTAGGATGCTTTTTCCAGTCCAGGGAGGACCTGGCTTGGCAGTTCGGGCTGGACTGTTCCCATGAGGCACAGGGTCAAGACTGATTTGCATATGGCTGGGTTCAAACTGGAATGGCATGCTGAGCAAAAAAACGATGGATTTAGGCCCAGATCTCTGTACTGGGGTGAATGTATGACATTGTTCTGCATTCTCTCCATCAACTGTTGTTTTTGCATTTGTCACCCCGAGTGGGACGGGTATGCCCAGACGTGGGTCCCGTGCTCTCCATGCCACTGGAATCAAGCTATCCTGGCTGAAGAGGTGTGAAACCCCGAAACCGGTCCTAGGATGCTTGTTTCCAGTCCAGGGAGGACCTGGCTTGGCAGTTCGGGCTGGACTGTTCCCATGAGGCACAGGGTCAAGACTGATTTGCATATGGCTGGGTTCAAACTGGAATGGCATGGTGAGCAAAAAAACGATGGATTTAGGCCCAGATCTCTGTACTGGGGTGAATGTATGACATTGTTCTGCATTCTGTCCATCAACTGTTGTTTTTGCATTTGTCACCCTGAGTGGGACGGGTATGCCCAGACGTGGGTCCCGTGCTCTCCATGCCACTGGAATCAAGCTATCCTGGCTGAAGAGGGGTGAAACCCCGAAACCGGTCCTAGGATGCTTGTTTCCAGTCCAGGGAGGACCTGGCTTGGCAGTTCGGGCTGGACTGTTCCCATGAGGCACAGGGTCAAGACTGATTTGCATATGGCTGGGTTCAAACTGGAATGGCATGCTGAGCAAAAAAACGATGGATTTAGGCCCAGATCTCTGTACTGGGGTGAATGTATGACATTGTTCTGCATTCTGTCCATCAACTGTTGTTTTTGCATTTGTCACCCCGAGTGGGACGGGTATGCCCAGACGTGGGTCCCGTGCTCTCCATGCCACTGGAATCAAGCTATCCTGGCTGAAGAGGTGTGAAACCCCGAAACCGGTCCTAGGATGCTTGTTTCAAGTCCAGGGAGGACCTGGCTTGGCAGTTCGGGCTGGACTGTTCCCATGAGGCACAGGGTCAAGACTGATTTGCATATGGCTGGGTTCAAACTGGAATGGCATGGTGAGCAAAAAAATGATGGATTTAGGCCCAGATCTCTGTACTGGGGTGAATGTATGACATTGTTCTGCATTCTGTCCATCAACTGTTGTTTTTGCATTTGTCACCCCGAGTGGGACGGGTATGCCCAGACGTGGGTCCCGTGCTCTCCATGCCACTGGAATCAAGCTATCCTGGCTGAAGAGGGTGAAACCCCGAAACCGGTCCTAGGATGCTTGTTTCCAGTCCAGGGAGGACCTGGCTTGGCAGTTCGGGCTGGACTGTTCCCATGAGGCACAGGGTCAAGACTGATTTGCATATGGCTGGGTTCAAACTGGAATGGCATGGTGAGCAAAAAACGATGGATTTAGGCCCAGATCTCTGTACTGGGGTGAATGTATGACATTGTTCTGCATTCTGTCCATCAACTGTTGTTTTTGCATTTGTCACCCGAGTGGGACGGGTATGCCCAGACGTGGGTCCCGTTCTCTCCATGCCACTGGAATCAAGCTATCCTGGCTGAAGAGGGGTGAAACCCCGAAACAGGTCCTAGGATGCTTGTTTCCAGTCCAGGGAGGACCTGGCTTGGCAGTTCGGGCTGGACTGTTCCCATGAGGCACAGGGTCAAGACTGATTTGCATATGGCTGGGTTCAAACTGGAATGGCATGGTGAGCAAAAAACGATGGATTTAGGCCCAGATCTCTGTACTGGGGTGAATGTATGACATTGTTCTGCATTCTGTCCATCAACTGTTGTTTTTGCATTTGTCACCCCGAGTGGGACGGGTATGCCCAGACGTGGGTCCCGTGCTCTCCATGCCACTGGAATCAAGCTATCCTGGCTGAAGAGGGTGAAACCCCGAAACCGGTCCTAGGATGCTTGTTTCCAGTCCAGGGAGGACCTGGCTTGGCAGTTCGGGCTGGACTGTTCCCATGAGGCACAGGGTCAAGACTGATTTGCATATGGCTGGGTTCAAACTGGAATGGCTTGTGAGCAAAAAACGATGGATTTAGGCCCAGATCTCTGTACTGGGGTGAATGTATGACATTGTTCTGCATTCTCTCCATCAACTGTTGTTTTTGCATTTGTCACCCCGAGTGGGACGGGTATGCCCAGACGTGGGTCCCGTGCTCTCCATGCCACTGGAATCAAGCTATCCTGGCTGAAGAGGGTGAAACCCTGAAAACAGTCCTAGGATGCTTGTTTCCAGTCCAGGGAGGACCTGGCTTGGCAGTTCGGGCTGGCCTGTTCCCGTGAGGCACAGGGTCAAGACTGTTTTGCATATGGCTGGGTTCAAACTGGAATGGCATGGTGAGCAAAAAAACGATGGATTTAGGCCCAGATCTCTGTACTGGGGTGAATGTATGACATTGTTCTGCATTCTGTCCATCAACTGTTGCTTTTGCATTTGTCACCCCGAGTGGGACGGGTATGCCCAGACGTGGGTCCCGTGCTCTCCATGCCACTGGAATCAAGCTATCCTGGCTGAAGAGGGGTGAAACCCCGAAACCGGTCCTAGGATGCTTGTTTCCAGTCCAGGGAGGACCTGGCTTGGCAGTTCGGGCTGGACTGTTCCCATGAGGCACAGGGTCAAGACTGATTTGCATATGGCTGGGTTCAAACTGGAATGGCATGGTGAGCAAAAAACGATGGATTTAGGCCCAGATCTCTGTACTGGGGTGAATGTATGACATTGTTCTGCATTCTGTCCATCAACTGTTGTTTTTGCACTGGAATCAAGCTATCCTGGCTGAAGAGGGGTGAAACCTCAAAACCGGTCCTAGGATGCTTGTTTCCAGTCCAGGGAGGACCTGGCTTGGCAGTTCGGGCTGGACTGTTCCTGTGAGGCACAGGGTCAAGACTGATTTGCATATGGCTGGGTTCAAACTGGAATGGCATGGTGAGCAAAAAAACGATGGATTTAGGCCCAGATCTCTGTACTGGGGTGAATGTATGACATTGTTCTGCATTCTGTCCATCAACTGTTGCTTTTGCATTTGTCACCCCGAGTGGGACGGGTATGCCCAGACGTGGGTCCCGTGCTCTCCATGCCACTGGAATCAAGCTATCCTGGCTGAAGAGGGGTGAAACCCCGAAACCGGTCCTAGGATGCTTGTTTCCAGTCCAGGGAGGACCTGGCTTGGCAGTTCGGGCTGGACTGTTCCCATGAGGCACAGGTTCAAGACTGATTTGCATATGTCTGAGTTCAAACTGGAATGGCATGGTGAGCAAATAAACGATGGATTTAGGCCCAGATCTCTGTACTGGGGTGAATGTATGACATTGTTCTGCATTCTGTCCATCAACTGTTGTTTTTGCACTGGAATCAAGCTATCCTGGCTGAAGAGGGGTGAAACCTCAAAACCGATCCTAGGATGCTTGTTTCCAGTCCAGGGAGGACCTGGCTTGGCAGTTCGGGCTGGACTGTTCCCGTGAGGCACAGGGTCAAGACTGATTTACATATGGCTGGGTTCAAACTGGAATGGCATGGTGAGCAAAAAACGATGGATTTAGGCCCAGATCTCTGTACTGGGGTGAATGTATGACATTGTTCTGCATTCTGTCCATCAACTGTTGTTTTTGCATTTGTCACCCCGAGTGGGACGGGTATGCCCAGACGTGGGTCCCGTGCTTTCCATGCCACTGGAATCAAGCTATCCTGGCTGAAGAGGGGTGAAACCCGGAAACCGGTCCTAGGATGCTTGTATTAAGTCCAGGGAGGACCTGGCTTGGCAGTTCGGGCTGGACTGTTCCCGTGAGGCACAGGGTCAAGACTGATTTACATATGGCTGGGTTCAAACTGGAATGGCATGGTGAGCAAAAAACGATGGATTTAGGCCCAGATCTCTGTACTGGGGTGAATGTATGACATTGTTCTGCATTCTGTCCATCAACTGTTGTTTTTGCATTTGTCACCCCGAGTGGGACGGGTATGCCCAGACGTGGGTCCCGTCCTTTCCATGCCACTGGAATCAAGCTATCCTGGCTGAAGAGGGGTGAAACCCGGAAACCGGACCTAGGATGCTTGTATTAAGTCCAGGGAGGACCTGGCTTGGCAGTTCGGGCTGGACTGTTCCCGTGAGGCACAGGGTCAAGACTGATTTACATATGGCTGGGTTCAAACTGGAATGGCATGGTGAGCAAAAAACGATGGATTTAGGCCCAGATCTCTGTACTGGGGTGAATGTATGACATTGTTCTGCATTCTGTCCATCAACTGTTGTTTTTGCATTTGTCACCCCGAGTGGGACGGGTATGCCCAGACGTGGGTCCCGTGCTATCCATGCCACTGGAATCAAGCTATCCTGGCTGAAGAGGGGTGAAACACCGAAAACCGGTCCTAGGATGCTTGTTTCCAGTCCAGGGAGGACCTGGCTTGGCAGTTCGGGCTGGACTTTTCCCGTGAGGCACAGGGTCAAGACTGATTTGCATATGGCTGGGTTCAAACTGGAATGGCATGGTGAGCAAAAAACGATGGATTTAGGCCCAGATCTCTGTACTGGGGTGAATGTATGACATTGTTCTGCATTCTGTCCATCAACTGTTGTTTTTGCATTTGTCACCCCGAGTGGGACGCGTATGCCCAGACGTGGGTCCCGTGCTCTCCATGCCACTGGAATCAAGCTATCCTGGCTGAAGAGGGTGAAACCCCGAAACCGGTCCTAGGATGCTTTTTCCAGTCCAGGGAGGACCTGGCTTGGCAGTTCGGGCTGGACTGTTCCCATGAGGCACAGGGTCAAGACTGATTTGCATATGGCTGGGTTCAAACTGGAATGGCATGCTGAGCAAAAAATCGATGGATTTAGGCCCAGATCTCTGTACTGGGGTGAATGTATGACATTGTTCTGCATTCTCTCCATCAACTGTTGTTTTTGCATTTGTCACCCCGAGTGGGACGGGTATGCCCAGACGTGGGTCCCGTGCTCTCCATGCCACTGGAATCAAGCTATCCTGGCTGAAGAGGTGTGAAACCCCGAAACCGGTCCTAGGATGCTTGTTTCCAGTCCAGGGAGGACCTGGCTTGGCAGTTCGGGCTGGACTGTTCCCATGAGGCACAGGGTCAAGACTGATTTGCATATGGCTGGGTTCAAACTGGAATGGCATGGTGAGCAAAAAACGATGGATTTAGGCCCAGATCTCTGTACTGGGGTGAATGTATGACATTGTTCTGCATTCTGTCCATCAACTGTTGTTTTTGCATTTGTCACCCTGTGTGGGACGGGTATGCCCAGACGTGGGTCCCGTGCTCTCCATGCCACTGGAATCAAGCTATCCTGGCTGAAGAGGGGTGAAACCCCGAAACCGGTCCTAGGATGCTTGTTTCCAGTCCAGGGAGGACCTGGCTTGGCAGTTCGGGCTGGACTGTTCCCATGAGGCACAGGGTCAAGACTGATTTGCATATGGCTGGTTTCAAACTGGAATGGCATGGTGAGCAAAAATACGATGGATTTAGGCCCAGATCTCTGTACTGGGGTGAATGTATGACATTGTTCTGCATTCTGTCCATCAACTGTTGTTTTTGCATTTGTCACCCCGAGTGGGACGGGTATGCCCAGACGTGGGTCCCGTGCTCTCCATGCCACTGGAATCAAGCTATCCTGGCTGAAGAGGGTGAAACCCCGAAACCGGTCCTAGGATGCTTGTTTCCAGTCCAGGGAGGACCTGGCTTGGCAGTTCGGGCTGGACTGTTCCCATGAGGCACAGGGTCAAGACTGATTTGCATATGGCTGGGTTCAAACTGGAATGGCATGCTGAGCAAAAAACGATGGATTTAGGCCCAGATCTCTGTACTGGGGTGAATGTATGACATTGTTCTGCATTCTGTCCATCAACTGTTGTTTTTGCATTTGTCACCCCGAGTGGGACGGGTATGCCCAGACGTGGGTCCCGTGCTCTCCATGCCACTGGAATCAAGCTATCCTGGCTGAAGAGGTGTGAAACCCTGAAACCGGTCCTAGGATGCTTGTTTCCAGTCCAGGGAGGACCTGGCTTGGCAGTTCGGGCTGGACTGTTCCCATGAGGCACAGGGTCAAGACTGATTTGCATATGGCTGGGTTCAAACTGGAATGGCATGGTGAGCAAAAAAACGATGGATTTAGGCCCAGATCTCTGTACTGGGGTGAATGTATGACATTGTTCTGCATTCTGTCCATCAACTGTTGTTTTTGCATTTGTCACCCGAGTGGGACGGGTATGCCCAGACGTGGGTCCCGTGCTCTCCATGCCACTGGAATCAAGCTATCCTGGCTGAAGAGGGGTGAAACCCGAAACCGGTCCTAGGATGCTTGTTTCCAGTCCAGGGAGGACCTGGCTTGGCAGTTCGGGCTGGACTGTTCCCATGAGGCACAGGGTCAAGACTGATTTGCATATGGCTGGGTTCAAACTGGAATGGCTTGTGAGCAAAAAAACGATGGATTTAGGCCCAGATCTCTGTACTGGGGTGAATGTATGACATTGTTCTGCATTCTCTCCATCAACTGTTGTTTTTGCATTTGTCACCCCGAGTGGGACGGGTATGCCCAGACGTGGGTCCCGTGCTCTCCATGCCACTGGAATCAAGCTATCCTGGCTGAAGAGGGGTGAAACCCTGAAAACAGTCCTAGGATGCTTGTTTCCAGTCCAGGGAGGACCTGGCTTGGCAGTTCGGGCTGGCCTGTTCCCATGAGGCACAGGGTCAAGACTGTTTTGCATATGGCTGGGTTCAAACTGGAATGGCATGGTGAGCAAAAAAACGATGGATTTAGGCCCAGATCTCTGTACTGGGGTGAATGTATGACATTGTTCTGCAATCTGTCCATCAACTGTTGCTTTTGCATTTGTCACCCCGAGTGGGACGGGTATGCCCAGACGTGGGTCCCGTGCTCTCCATGCCACTGGAATCAAGCTATCCTGGCTGAAGAGGGTGAAACCCGAAACCGGTCCTAGGATGCTTGTTTCCAGTCCAGGGAGGACCTGGCTTGGCAGTTCGGGCTGGACTGTTCCCATGAGGCACAGGGTCAAGACTGATTTGCATATGGCTGGGTTCAAACTGGAATGGCATGGTGAGCAAAAAACGATGGATTTAGGCCCAGATCTCTGTACTGGGGTGAATGTATGACATTGTTCTGCATTCTGTCCATCAACTGTTGTTTTTGCACTGGAATCAAGCTATCCTGGCTGAAGAGGGGTGAAACCTCAAAACCGGTCCTAGGATGCTTGTTTCCAGTCCAGGGAGGACCTGGCTTGGCAGTTCGGGCTGGACTGTTCCCGTGAGGCACAGGGTCAAGACTGATTTGCATATGGCTGGGTTCAAACTGGAATGGCATGGTGAGCAAAAACGATGGATTTAGGCCCAGATCTCTGTACTGGGGTGAATGTATGACATTGTTCTGCATTCTGTCCATCAACTGTTGCTTTTGCATTTGTCACCCCGAGTGGGACGGGTATGCCCAGACGTGGGTCCCGTGCTCTCCATGCCACTGGAATCAAGCTATCCTGGCTGAAGAGGGGTGAAACCCCGAAACCGGTCCTAGGATGCTTGTTTCCAGTCCAGGGAGGACCTGGCTTGGCAGTTCGGGCTGGACTGTTCCCATGAGGCACAGGTTCAAGACTGATTTGCATATGGCTGAGTTCAAACTGGAATGGCATGGTGAGCAAAAAACGATGGATTTAGGCCCAGATCTCTGTACTGGGGTGAATGTATGACATTGTTCTGCATTCTGTCCATCAACTGTTGTTTTTGCACTGGAATCAAGCTATCCTGGCTGAAGAGGGTGAAACCTCAAAACCGGTCCTAGGATGCTTGTTTCCAGTCCAGGGAGGACCTGGCTTGGCAGTTCGGGCTGGACTGTTCCCGTGAGGCACAGGGTCAAGACTGATTTGCATATGGCTGGGTTCAAACTGGAATGGCATGGTGAGCAAAAAACGATGGATTTAGGCCCAGATCTCTGTACTGGGGTGAATGTATGACATTGTTCTGCATTCTGTCCATCAACTGTTGTTTTTGCATTTGTCACCCCGAGTGGGACGGGTATGCCCAGACGTGGGTCCCGTGCTTTCCATGCCACTGGAATCAAGCTATCCTGGCTGAAGAGGGTGAAACCCGGAAACCGGTCCTAGGATGCTTGTATTAAGTCCAGGGAGGACCTGGCTTGGCAGTTCGGGCTGGACTGTTCCCGTGAGGCACAGGGTCAAGACTGATTTACATATGGCTGGGTTCAAACTGGAATGGCATGGTGAGCAAAAAAATGATGGATTTAGGCCCAGATCTCTGTACTGGGGTGAATGTATGACATTGTTCTGCATTCTGTCCATCAACTGTTGTTTTTGCATTTGTCACCCCGAGTGGGACGGGTATGCCCAGACGTGGGTCCCGTGCTCTCCATGCCACTGGAATCAAGCTATCCTGGCTGAAGAGGGGTGAAACCCCGAAACCGGTCCTAGGATGCTTGTTTCCAGTCCAGGGAGGACCTGGCTTGGCAGTTCGGGCTGGACTGTTCCCGTGAGGCACGGGGTCAAGACTGATTTGCATATGGCTGGGTTCAAACTGGAATGGCATGGTGAGCAAAATAACGATGGATTTAGGCCCAGATCTCTGTACTGGGGTGAATGTATGACATTGTTCTGCATTCTGTCCATCAACTGTTGTTTTTGCATTTGTCACCCCGAGTGGGACGGGTATGCCCAGACGTGGGTCCCGTGCTCTCCATGCCACTGGAATCAAGCTATCCTGGCTGAAGAGGGGTGAAACCCCGAAACCGGTCCTAGGATGCTTGTTTCCAGTCCAGGGAGGACCTGGCTTGGCAGTTCGGGCTGGACTGTTCCCGTGAGGCACGGGGTCAAGACTGATTTGCATATGGCTGGGTTCAAACTGGAATGGCATGGTGAGCAAAATAACGATGGATTTAGGCCCAGATCTCTGTACTGGGGTGAATGTATGACATTGTTCTGCATTCTGTCCATCAACTGTTGTTTTTGCATTTGTCACCCCGAGTGGGATGGGTATGCCCAGACGTGGGTCCCGTGCTCTCCATGCCACTGGAATCAAGCTATACTGGCTGAAGAGGGGTGAAACCCCGAAACCGGTCCTAGGATGCTTGTTTCCAGTCCAGGGAGGACCTGGCTTGGCAGTTCGGGCTGGACTGTTCCCGTGAGGCACAGGGTCAAGACTGATTTGCATATGGCTGGGTTCAAACTGGAATGGCATGGTGAGCAAAAAAACAATGGATTTAGGCCCAGATCTCTGTACTGGTGTGAATGTATGACATTGTTCTGCATTCTGTCCATCAACTGTTGTTTTTGCATTTGTCACCCCGAGTGGGACGGGTATTCCCAGACGTGGGTCCCGTGCCCTCCATGCCACTGGAATCAAGCTATCCAGGCTGAAGAGGGGTGAAACCCCGAAACCGGTCATAGGATGCTTGTTTCCAGTCCAGGGAGGACCTGGCTTGGCAGTTCGGGCTGGACTGTTCCCGTGAGGCACAGGGTCAAGACTGATTTGCATATGGCTGGGTTCAAACTGGAATGGCATGGTGAGCAAAAAAACGATGGATTTAGGCCCAGATCTCTGTACTGGGGTGAATGTATGACATTGTTCTGCATTCTATCCATCAACTGTTGTTTTTGCATTTGTCACCCCGAGTGGGATGGGTATGCCCAGACGTGGGTCCCGTGCTCTCCATGCCACTGGAATCAAGCTATCCTGGCTGAAGAGGGGTGAAACCCCGAAAACCGGTCCTAGGATGCTTGTTTCCAGTACAGGGAGGACATGGCTTGGCAGTTCGGG
This sequence comes from Calotriton arnoldi, assembly GCA_963921515.1. NCBI lineage: Eukaryota > Metazoa > Chordata > Amphibia > Caudata > Salamandridae > Calotriton > Calotriton arnoldi. The sequence goes on along the minus strand of CAWUFW010019764.1, from coordinate 149,915 downwards.
CTGGACTGTTCCCGTGAGGCACAGGGTCAAGACTGATTTGCATATGGCTGGGTTCAAACTGGAATCGCATGGTGAGCAAAAAAACGATGGATTTAGGCCCAGATCTCTGTACTGGGGTGAATGTATGACATTGTTCTGCATTCTGTCCATCAACTGTTGTTTTTGCATTTGTCACCCCTAGTGGGACGGGTATGCCCTGACGTGGGTCCCGTGCTCTCCATGCCACTGGAATCAAGCTATCCTGGCTGAAGAGGGGTGAAACCCCGAAACTGGTCCTAGGATGCTTGTTTCCAGTCCAGGAGGACCTGGCTTGGCAGTTCGGGCTGGACTGTTCCCGTGAGGCACGGGGTCAAGACTGATTTGCATATGGCTGGGTTCAAACTGGAATGGCATGGTGAGCAAAAAAACAATGAATTTAGGCCCAGATCTCTGTACTAGGGTGAATGTATGACATTGTTCTGCATTCTGTCCATCAACTGTTGTTTTTCATTTGTCACCCCGAGTGGGACGGGTATGCCCAGACGTGGGTCCCGAGCTCTCCATGCCACTGGAATCAAGCTATCCTGGCTGAAGAGGGATGAAACCCCGAAACCGGTCCTAGGATGCTTGTTTCCAGTCCAGGGAGGACCTGGCTTGGCAGTTCGGGCTGGACTGTTCCCGTGAGGCACAGGGTCAAGACTGATTTGCATATGGCTGGGTTCAAACTGGAATGGCATGGTGAGCAAAAAAACGATGGATTTAGGCCCAGATCTCTGTACTGCGGGGAATGTATGACATTGTTCTGCATTCTGTCCATCAACTATTGTTTTTGCATTTGTCACCCTGAGTGGGACGGGTATGCCCAGACGTGGGTCCCGTGCTCTCCATGCCACTGGAATCAAGCTATCCTGGCTGAAGAGGGGTGAAACCCCGAAACCGGTCCTAGGATGCTTGTTTCCAGTCCAGGGAGGACCTGGCTTGGCAGTTCGGGCTGGACTGTTCCCATGAGGCACAGGGTCAAGACTGATTTGCATATGGCTGGGTTCAAACTGGAATGGCATGGTGAGCAAAAATACGATGGATTTAGGCCCAGATCTCTGTACTGGGGTGAATGTATGACATTGTTCTGCATTCTGTCCATCAACTGTTGTTTTTGCATTTGTCACCCCGAGTGGGACGGGTATGCCCAGACGTGGGTCCTGTGCTCTCCATGCCACTGGAATCAAGCTATCCTGGCTGAAGAGGGTGAAACCCCGAAACCGGTCCTAGGATGCTTGTTTCCAGTCCAGGGAGGACCTGGCTTGGCAGTTCGGGCTGGACTGTTCCCATGAGGCACAGGGTCAAGACTGATTTGCATATGGCTGGGTTCAAACTGGAATGGCATGCTGAGCAAAAAACGATGGATTTAGGCCCAGATCTCTGTACTGGGGTGAATGTATGACATTGTTCTGCATTCTGTCCATCAACTGTTGTTTTTGCATTTGTCACCCCGAGTGGGACGGGTATGCCCAGACGTGGGTCCCGTGCTCTCCATGCCACTGGAATCAAGCTATCCTGGCTGAAGAGGTGTGAAACCCTGAAACCGGTCCTAGGATGCTTGTTTCCAGTCCAGGGAGGACCTGGCTTGGCAGTTCGGGCTGGACTGTTCCCATGAGGCACAGGGTCAAGACTGATTTGCATATGGCTGGGTTCAAACTGGAATGGCATGGTGAGCAAAAAACGATGGATTTAGGCCCAGATCTCTGTACTGGGGTGAATGTATGACATTGTTCTGCATTCTGTCCATCAACTGTTGTTTTTGCGCTGGAATCAAGCTATCCTGGCTGAAGAGGGGTGAAACCTCAAAACCGGTCCTAGGATGCTTGTTTCCAGTCCAGGGAGGACCTGGCTTGGCAGTTCGGGCTGGACTGTTCCCGTGAGGCACAGGGTCAAGACTGATTTGCATATGGCTGGGTTCAAACTGGAATGGCATGGTGAGCAAAAAAACGATGGATTTAGGCCCAGATCTCTGTACTGGGGTGAATGTATGACATTGTTCTGCATTCTGTCCATCAACTGGTGTTTTTGCATGATAGGAAAACGTGGCAATACCGTAATGGTAAACTGTTCATAAAGGGAATGGAAAAAGGTGAAGTGGCCTTGGGGATCCTTACAAGATTCCAGCTCTGTGTATTCTGCCTTCCATGTCTTTAGTTTCTTGGCCAGAAAGTCCAAATGTTTTATGAAATGGGCAGTTAGTCTAAAGTCAGTGGACTGGAGTGACTGGATCACAGCACTTCTGCATGAGCGGATACCTGGGGCGATAAATTAGGATTTTTGCCAATAACAGTGATCAGTTAGCTGGGATGGGCAAGTATATGTGATATGCTCAATCGACTCTCGATAGTAATTACATAAACTGCACTGGGGGTCAAGCCAAGAGCCAGGAGATCCACAAACTGGTACTGGATTCTGCCGTTTGATGGGTCTTGACAGACCTGCTGCGAAGTATGGTTGCTGGTACAGTGGCTTCAGCTGTTGATTACAAGCTGAACATGGGACTTCTTAGTCACAGGAGCGGTCCGTGCAGGTTAGAGCGGTGGGGGATGGTGGGGAGGAGTCAACAGATAATGACAAGGGAAAATTAAATGGAAAAAAAAGAAAACCACTTACCTTGAGCTTGCCGCATCTCCGAGTCGGTGATGCGGCGAGTGCAAGGAAAGTGGTATCTTTTTTTAAATGTCATTTTCCCTCGTTTTCGTCCATCGACTCCCTACCCACCCCGCCTCACCGATCTTACCTGCACGGGCCGCTCCTGCTTGTCAGTGCATTCTTGTCCACTATAAAGGAGTGCCACCATATAGTCTTGTTAATCGCAGCCTTAAAGGTGGAGAAAGGGACTAGCATTGCCCAGTTTGGATAAGTTGCAAAGTTGTCATCGCCTGGTTAAGGTATGCCCTGGCAAGAGATGATCATTTCCAGCCATAGGAGATGGTTTAGAGAATCAGGCTCAGAATTATGGAGTTTGTGACTGATCTTTACATATTTTTGGGGGAAGTTTTATATAGCGCGAACTTGACCTGATGGTATCGGGTATCAGAGCGCTTTACATGAGCACCAGTTCTGTTACACAAGGATACATTCATTTTTGTTAGGCACGGGGAGATTAGGTGTTTTGCCCAGAATCACAGGATGTTGAGCGTCAATGCCGAGACTCGAACCAGGTTCCCCAGATTTGAGATCGATCGCCCTAGCCGTTAGGCTACATCCTCTCCATACGATTCCTGGTGTGATATATTTTGTCGATGAGCCTGAATTACAATCTTATCTGGGCTGGAGAAGCATTGTGCAATATCTGAAGACCTTTATAAATGTACTGAAGACCAGGATATCAATGAGGAGTGAGTCTCTGCCACGCATAGCTTCAGATCAATAGGCAATGGTCAGAATTAATTTTGCTTTGTTACTTCCAGCATCGGCATCAGTGAGGGCCCGGGCAAGTGAGTCACCAATTTCCCGAGGGCATTCTGAAGAGCTCCTGCACTATTCCTAATGTATTATTGTTGGAAGTGAAAGGTGCCACAGCATCTAAAAGAACACTCAGGTACTTGTATTGATTTCCTTTTGAGATTTTCTTTCCATTTAGAAGCAGCTCACCCTCTTGTTTAATTTTACACCCTATGATAATTATTTTGGTCTTTTGTAGATTCACTTCTAATTAATAACCTAGACATATAAGCTTGTAGGGTATTTAGTGACAGTTGGAGGCCTATTCTTGTCTGACATACTAAGAAGGCATAATCAGAATAAAAAAGGCTCCCCAGATGTTCTCCATCAATTTCGAGGAGGTGAGTTATGCATTTAGGGAAGCTACCAGGTCTGCCAGAAAAGGTTAAAAGGAGCGGGCCAGCACATACCCTGCTTCAAACCAGAGGTGGTGTACATTTTCCTGGCAACCGTGCCCTCACTCCCCACCTTTATGCGGACCCATGTGTTTGGATGCAGGTTGATAATTGATCTGAGGAGAGGTTGGGGAATCCTAAGGGCCGCTAACTTTGCCCACAGGAGAGATCTTGGGACAGAATTAAAAATTGCCTTGAAATCTATGAAGCAAAGTTAGAGGAGGGAGCGGTTGAGCTTGGTTTTGTTGAACATGAGCGAGATAGCCATTAGATTAGTGCTGGTGCCCATTGCTTTTCTAAATACAATCAGTTTTTTGGTACAATATGATTATCAGATGCCCAAGCCTCCAGATCTTTTAAGAGGAACCCACCATAACATTTGGCATGATTGTCCACAAGGGAAATTTGTCAATAACTTTCAGGTTTGCAGGGTCTCCACCCTTGAAGAGAGGATGTTTGATGAATCCAAGATCTGGGGTGTCGTTATGGTGTGCTTATAAAGCGGAGTTAGAATTTTAACCCAAAGAGCTGTGTTTACTTTAAAAGGTGCCTGTGGGAGGCCGTTAGAAGTAGGTGCACCATCAACCCTGCTTTTATCTATTATCTGCTCCATTAGAGCCTCAGAACAGGGGTCAGAAATTGCAGTTGGGTCCAAGCGTGTTAGTACCACCTCCCTGGTGGGTGCATCTTTGGCAGACTGTGTTTTGCACACATAGACAAGCCAGGCATCTTCGAAGATGTCAGTGTTATTTGCTGCTGAACTGCCCTTTTCCAGCTTGTTGACAATGCCCAGAATTTTTTGTTTTGTAGCTTTTATTGGTGTGAAGCAATCTGGCCCAAAAGGAGTTTATGTTGTTATTCTTAAGCAGACAAACTTGACTTCTGTATCTTCTCTGTAGGAGTCTGACCTTGTTGATGAGATCCTGATTTGAGCAGTTGTGGGCCAGAAGATGCAGTTCTCTATTGAGTGCACTTTTTAGGCTCTTTAGTGCTGGTTGAAGGCGACACAGTCTTGTATTTATGTATTTCAATGGGTGCGCTTTATTCACCACTGTTGTTTGATGGATGTGTAAGGTTTTTACAAAGATTTCTCACAAGATTACCGGGTTCTGGGAGGCATTGGAGAGGTTGGCTGTTAGAGCTGCTAGAGCTGGCTCTATGGTGTCTGCCAAGTTGTCCTTCTAGTGCAGACTTTTCAAGTTCCTTTTATAGGAGGATGCGCCCAGGAACTGCGCTATTTTGTGAATTGGTATCCTCAGATTGATTTCGATGTGTTGTAAAAAGTGTTACTTTCTGACCATGGATCGATATGAAATGTTTTGATGCAAGAGATTAATGGTCCATTCCCAAGTGTATAATCAATTATTGATTTGGTTTTAACAGTACTATGTGTAGAACAGGGGGGTTGATCTTCTTTGAAATAGCCATTAAGCCCCCTCAGACCAAGAAATGTGCAGTGGCTGATAAATGTTTCACCCAGGTGATCCTTGTTGGTTCCAACAGGTTTAACCTGGTGAGGTATGTTTCAGTGATGGTCATAAAGGGTTGTTATCTCGTCAGTCAAGGATGTGGGAAATAAATTCAAGTTAAAATCGACTGTAACGAGAAGTAAAGTGTCTGGGTTTTCCATAATGCTGCCCATAATAATTGATTGTAATTATGACATGTTTGCATTTTTGCTTCCGATGGGGGTTTATGTAGACATTCTGAATTAACAGTTTGAAGTCTGGCTCTTGCTGCAGATTTTCAAGCTGTACCAGGAAAAGGCAGGGTTCTTCCAATTCTAATCAAGTAGCTTTTAAGGTTACATTGGATGAAACGTAAGTTGAAATTCCTCCCTTGGGTCTACCTTTACTCATTCCTGCTGGGCTGTCAAATTCCATAAAGCAGATTAGTAGTGTTGAATTTAACACCCAAGTTTCCTGAAGTATATCATACTACTGCAGGTACAATAGAACTTTACTGCCATTTAGGGTCGATTTCAACCTGCAGACATTCCATGAACAAATTTGTCAGAGCGCAGGACACACCCTGCTTCAGGCTTCAGTTTCTCCAAACAGAGGACAAGACTGATGAAAGCCATGACCAGGGTGAGTTACTAGGATTGGAAATACTTAGATCTTGCTCAAGTGTTACTGTGCGTGCTTCCTTTGGTGGAAGGGCTCTTGTTCTCAATTGCGGGCCCAGTGACGCCCTTTTCTGGGTCAATGACAATGGTGCTACATCCTTCTCCGCATTAAAGATGTATTAACTATGCTGATTTTCAGTGGGAGAGCAGGAGTGACTGAGTCCAATTTTGAAGTTACATCTTTTGAGTTTGAGATAGAATATGGGCCCAATTTGTCGCAATGTCGTGTAGGTACGCATTCTTGTTTTGTTATTTCAATCCTGCACAAGATAACAGTGTACCTTAATTCTCCATTCCCTAAACTTCCCCTTTCTCGCTAATACTTGCTGGACGATTGTTGATGAAGCCCAAGTTATCAGTGTGGATTCTTTATCCTGCCTTCCTCATCGTGGAAGAAACTGAACTGAGACTATTTCCTGGGATCCAAAATGAGCCAGGGCAGGAAGGAAGTGAAGCAGTGTCACCATGTTGCCACAGTTCAAGATATCTTGGGGTCCCTCTGTTTAATATTCTGGGTAGAAAAGAAGCTGTGTGCTTGTGCACGTGGGGTAGGGGGGCTGACAAGAGGTTAGATGGTGACGCTGTTTAAGTATATTGTCAGCTTTGGTGCTCCTCAAGTCCTGCTATTCTGTAGAGGGGACTACAGGCTGGCTTCTTTGTGATTATTGCAGGTTGCATGAACTGCAAGCATGTAGACTTTGCTGCCACTCCTTACCTTGCAAAACCAAAGGAGATGATGGACGGAGTGTTGAACATTGCAAGCACTCACCCCCAGTCAACTGATCTGGGTTTAATCCATCATCATTCTTTAGCTCACTCCGCCACCCCAGTTCAGATATGGCCATATGCAAATCAGTCTGACCCTGTGCCTCATGGGAACAGTCCAGCCCGAACTGCCAAGCCATGTCTTCCCTGGACCGGAAACAAACATCCTGGGACCGGTTTCTGGCTTACAGCTGTCATCAGCCAGGCTATCTTGAATCCAGTGGCAAAGTGAGCAAGGGACCAACGTCTGGGCATACCCTGCCAACTTAGGTCGAACATAGCAAAACCAAAGGGGATGATGGACGGAGTGTTGAACATTGCAAGCACTCACCCCCAGTCAACTGATCTGGGTTTAATCCATCATCATTCTTTAGCTCACTCCGCCACCCCAGTTCAGACATGGCCATATGCAAATCAGTCTGACCCTGTGCCTCATGGGAACAGTCCAGCCCGAACTGCCAAGCCATGTCTTCCCTGGACCGGAAACAAGCATCCTGGGACCGGTTTCTGGCTTACAGCCGTCATCAGCCAGGCTATCTTGAATCCAGTGGCAAAGTGAGCAAGGGACCCACGTCTGGGCATACCCTGCCAACTTAGGGCGAACATAGCAAAACCAAAGGGGATGATGGACGGAGTGTTGAACATTGCAAGCACTCACCCCCAGTCAACTGATCTGGGTTTAATCCATCATCATTCTTTAGCTCACTCCGCCACCCCAGTTCAGACATGGCCATATGCAAATCAGTCTGACCCTGTGCCTCATGGGAACAGTCCAGCCCGAACCGGTCCTAGGATGCTTGTTTCCAGTCCAGGGAGGACCTGGCTTGGCAGTTCAGGCTGGACTGTTCCCATGAGGCACAGGGTCAAGACTGATTTGCATATGGCTGGGTTCAAACTGGAATGGCATGGTGAGCAAAAAAACGATGGATTTAGGCCCAGATCTCTGTACTGGGGTGAATGTATGACATTGTTCTGCATTCTGTCCATCAACTGTTGTTTTTGCATTTGCCACTCCTTACCTTGGCATTCTGTCACCCCCAACTTCAAGAGGCAGTCCACGTACTTTCAACAATAGAATGTGGGCCTTGTTGCTCACCTAGGGTGGTAGCTGCCAGTGAGATTAGTAGCTCACTTTGTAGCATGTCTTGGTGGCTAGCCAGCTGGGAGCTTTGCAGCTGCACTGGAGGATTCGTAGTTGGTTGAGTTGTAGACTTGTTTTGCACAGGCTCACGGGGAGGCACAGGACTGCAGCTTTGAGTCTCAGCCACCCTACATCTCCCGCGCATTCCACATCACCCTTCCAAAGTGTGGCGGGGTGCCACCCAGCTTTCGAGGACAGTTAGCTGGGTTGTTGTTAAACTGTGGAGATGTTAGCCTGTGCCAATGGTGGCTTGTTTTGTGGTTCCTCTTGAGAACTGTTAAAGGGGGCTGGAAACGTGGCTTGGAGGATGTTTTGCAGGTCCATCCAGAACCTGAAGATTGGAAAGATGTTTTGGGCTTCAGATCCCACGAGCCCTTGTTTTGACATCGAATGTTTGCTAGTTTTCCTCTTCCTTTTTTCTTTCCCTCTTGTTAAGTGGTCCCACTAGAGGCTGTGGTAGAGCCTCCTTTGCATTGTCTTAAATAATGAGGTCTTGAATAGTAAGGTCGAGGCAGCCACTGTCTCCCCAGGGGCTTGGTGATCTCAGTCTCATGGGAAAATCCCTTTTTGATTGAAATGGCGCAACTGAATTTGCACCTCCAGTGGCCTGGATTGCACAGTGAAACTGCTTGCTAACATTGCGTTTCAGTTTTTGATTCGACCATTGCGGTCAGTACGGAGACACAGATGGAGAAGTCAGGATTCGGGGGCTTATTTACAAGCCCCTTGCGCCACCCTTACATCACTTTTCCCATGTTACAAATGACGCAAAAGTGGCGCAAGAGGCTTGTAAATAAGCCCCATGGTATTTATTAAAGGGTCGCTGTTAAGCCACAACTTCAAAATTGATATTACTTCAACCGTGCAAGATAGATGCTCGTTTAGACTAATAATTAAAGAGGAACATTCACAATTATTGGTAGCACCTGGTTTTGACACTTGTGTCTGTGCCCTTGTAACCAGGCTATTCAAGACCTCTCACATTTATGCCCGAAGCGATTAGAGCTAGCGTGTTTAAGAAATCAATCTGGTGTTGCAGTTTAACTGAATGGTATGTTAAGGCGGTTACTACTTCTTATATTGTCTTAAGCAGTGCTGCCCAGCTGCGCTTGGTCCAGCTGGTTGTTAACTGTTTGGGGTAACATCCTCCTTGCTTGAACCTGAAGGGGCAGATTTACAAGGCCCTTGCGCCACTTTTGCATCACTTTTCCCATGTTAAAAATGACGCAAAAGCGGCGCAAGGGCCTTGTAAATCTGCCCCGAAGAACGCAGCTCCTTAGGGCGACTTCTGACACAGATGGCATTACTGTGCACCTCTTCTGTAAAACCCAGTCGCTGTTGTGGTGTCGAGGATGGTTAATTTATGATAGTGTTAGGAGGGAGTGTAATAAGTGCCTCAAGTTGTGGGGCAGTAGGCGGAGAATCTGGTACAAAGCCTGGTGACAAAAGAATGTTAGTACTTTTTCATCTGTCCACCTCGGGTATCATTTTGTTCAATGTTTGACTGGTCTTTGTCACAAAATTCACTTTTGAAACTAGCAGTAGCAGCCCGTCCCCTGCCAGAGTGTTGGGGCGGGCTGGGCCGGAGGAGGGAGGTGAAGAGGGTTCGGGGATCAAACATATTAAAAAAAATACTTACCTTAACGTCATCCCCTCCTTTCGCCTTGCACGCTTCCTGCTTCTGGGCACAGGATCCAAGACTGCACTGTGACCATTCCTGACGCTGCATGAAAGCAGCATAGGGATTGGCCTGAGTGCCGGCAACTTGCGCTCCCAGGCAGACTGGGAGTCTGTGCCTGCTCTCTCCAGCCCCAGCAACGCAGCTGGGAATGGAGAGAGCTTCACTGTGCATGAGGGTTTGGCCGGCATGAGACTGCTGGTCAAACCCTCATGCGCAGTGAAGGGGGTGCCCACCACTCCCCCACCAGCAGTGTCACCCCCTGGACCCGCCCCCAAGACTCGTCAGAGTCCTGGGGGCAGGTCCAGGGGATTAAAATAAAACGATAATAAAACGGGTTTAAAACCCGTTTTTTACCATTTTATTTGCTGGTGGTGGCAGGGGGGGGGCGCTCCTCTGCTCTAATGGAGCAGCAGCCACTGGAAACTAGGTGGTGTTAGAGTATCTAACTGGGGGTATTCGGTGCTAGAATCAGAGGCAATCAAGTCCCAGGTTATAGATACTTTACAGTGGCGGTTGCAGTGGTCATACCTGCAATGGCCACTGTATGGAGCTTGTTGTGAGATTCCTTGCTGCTCACATGTAGTGCTGGGAATGCTGAAGCTAGGCCAGGTCAAGCCATGTGTTGTGTTAAGGCCTGTTGAGATGACTGGTTTTCTACATGCCCGTCAGACTGATCTACTACTGAGTACGAGCAAGCAGAGGGCATGGTTTTAATTTTTATGAGTAATTGCAAAATTGAGTATTTTTGCACCTTTTGCCAAGGCGAATGCTGGTTTGGCTCAACCCAATTATTAAACCTGGTGGGTATTGTACAAGAAGGCACATCAACTGTCTTGTCCTGAAGCAGAAATTGCACTGCAGTTCTTGACCGTGTTTGAAGCTCCCCGTTGCTTTTTGGCTTTTTCACCATTATAGTTCATTTTTGGTGGCACAGTCTGTGTGTGTATCTGCCAGAGAAACAATGCCGGAGCAGCATTTGTATTTGGATTTTGTGACATATGAAGCCCTTTCCCTGCTTGCAAAAGACTATTGCAGGAGTTACTGTGTGATTATGCTGAGCTTTACTTTTGTGCTGCATGGCTTAGACGTGAATGTATGGCCCTATGTGGGTCTGCCTAGTACCTATGTAAGGCCCTATGACCATAGGTGAAGAGAACACAGATCCGCACAGGTCCTCAGGGTCTGGGCGCCAACTTGTAGCTCCCTGCGGTCCCCCTTATACTTCAGGAGCCTTCAGGTGGGCTTCCAAGTCTCCATGGCTAGGATGGGAAACAATTAATGGAAGCTGGAACTCAGGCTGAAGATGAAAGGCTGCTTATCCCTAGTGCAGCCCCACCTCACTTGCCTTTAATTCCCAATGCACAATATCAACCTACTCTGCTCCCGCACCTCTCTGCATATTGTACACATGACCAACTCATCGACAGGACTCCAGCAGTGACAGGGGGTTGGCAACTAGTCCTTTGTTATTTTGTCCTTTATATGTAGCCAGGAAGTGTGGCTCAATGGTTAGAGCGGCAGACCCTGATGCAGAGATCTGGCCCGGGACCAGGGTTCAATTCCCGCCTCTGCGGGTCTTGGGCTCAATTTCCTTGGACCTGATAATTCTCGCCTCGGTGCCTATTCTAATCATGGGTGCAACTCTGGGCAATAGCTTGCTTAATCTCCACAACGGCCCCAACAGCGCTGGGATGCCTGGCTTCACCTGGGGGTGCCCAGGAGTGGACATTTCACAGGGAAAAGCCAGGAAGGGTTCCACAGCGGTATGCGTACAGCGCCAGGACACCCCTTTGGGGGTATAAGTGCGCTTTACAAGTACAAATTTCATTTCATTTCGGCCAGGGTGAGCTTGCAGGGGGTTATAGTGCTTTTTTAATCCTTTGAAAATCCTTTTTTAGCAATGATGTTGAGGGGGTACAAAGAGCAGATTAGTGCTTAATGGCAACAACGGGTGCGCCGTGGGGACAGGCAAAGTGGGGGGTTACTGTAAACACAAGCCGTACCGGCACCTAGTCATGTACCCAGCACCCTAACGCGGCTAGACACTAGCCACCACCTACCACAGACCTCACCAAAAGTGGAGGTGGTGCCTCAATGTCCCGAGTGGGTGCGTGCAAGATTCCACCCAGAGTCTCGTTCTTTTTGCAGCCCAGATTTAAACTGTTGATTGATTTGGTCATTGTTGAGCACAGTTTTCGATACAAAATATAAATTATAAATTATATTTTAAACTTGAGCAATTAGCAATGTATAAGTGGTACTCTGCAGGACAACACTTGATACCACAACGTTTTACTCAAAAATTGTTTAGATTGTTCTAACGTTTAGTTTTTACGATGGTTATGTACAGTAAAGCATGACGAAATAGCGCTAAAATGTATTGTATTTTTACTTTTCAAAGTACAATAATGTAACCAGTTAATTATAACTCATTGAATATTCCAGAGAAGATTCATGTCTAAGTATTTATAATAAAAAATAAAATGTTAAACCTTCATTGTAGAAAGACGTTGGGCTGGATGGATCCCGACGTTTTTGCTGTAATTTAATCTTCTTGTACTTCTAGTGCTCACCTGAGTTCCAGGAGTAAGACAGAAGTAGACCAGGACTACTCTTGTCCTACTTCTGGAATAGAGGAGTAAGTGGAAACTAATACAAGAGTAAGCCATACTTACAGAATGCTATAGAGGAAAAGCTTTTCACCATCATACTGTGTTTTAAGTGGTAAAAGCTACCCTGGATTTCTTCAGGAATTTCATGTAATTTTTGCACAACAAAATCATCACACCTCAGCCAGCCACTATCTCCTCATTCTGCTCTCTCTCCCGCTTTATTCAGGTCAAAAAGCAAGACTGCTGCCTAAGATCATTCCCTTGAATGTATCAGAAATCAAACAGATCCCAGCATCCTTCGAGAAGTCATGGCCTGGTTACTAAAATAAGCTTTCCAGCTTCTACAGCCTTATCCCCAAAGGACCAGAAAAACACAAATGTCGCCTTCTTGTTTTCATACCTTTATAATATTAATACCTTTACAATAATAATGATACCTCATTTTGCAACAACACAAACCAAAGGCTTGACACTGGAACTTCAAATTGTGAAAGGGGGAACCTGGGATTTGACGCCCTAACTTCGGTGGATCTGTCTCACCACTATCTCCTCCTAAACTAAATGAACAGAACACTGGATCAGAAACACAAGAAACCTTGACCAAGAAACTCTGAAATATTCTATACAAAAACACCGCTCTCCTGCAATGAGAGTGAATAAACTTATTAAACAATATACAGAAAGCATGACAGGGATTTTAAGTAGGGTGTGTGCGAAATTCGCCTAATTTGTTTTTGGGTATCTCTGATTGCTCGAAATGCCAATCCATCATATTACGTTATATTTCAATGCGAAATGCATCCTTGAGTGTTCCAGTGCATTCGTGGTGAATTTTTACAGCAAGTAGTGCATTTGTTGCAAATTTTTTAACTCAATTTCACATAATAATGTGAAGTGGCATAATGTCGTTATTAGCGTATTAGCGTATTGCAGAAATTCCGAAATTACACAAATTATTTCGGTGTAGTTTCAGCTTTTGTTTTTACATCTTTATATTTCAAAGGGGGATATTCACAAGAACGTGTGATAATCATCTCAAAATTAGCTTAATGCAACTTTGCACATCGCAGCCCATCGCGGGAAAATAACAGTGTGTTAACGTTGTATTCTCAACCCGGCGGCACCATGCAATAGTCTCACGATAACGCGCCAAATGACCGCGTTAAAATTAACGCGACGCCGAAACAATGCAAAACACAAACGCGAAAAAAGGTGCGAAGCCCCATATCGCGATACAAAAATCAGTGAGAACCAGCGACAGGGCTGCAATTCCCATGCGTCATGCGGGAAAATGCACTATAAAAGCACCGAAAAACACAAACAAAACAATTCAAACTGCGTAGCACCATGGATGCACCCGGACTGAGTTCAGAGGACAACGTGAACCCCACAAGCCCCACAGATGACCAGCAAGGAACCCCGGGGTCGGGGATGGGCAAGGAGAAGAGGAAGAGGAAGACGGGGTTCAGTCCGCAGGAAAACAGGATCATCGTCACGGAGGTGATAGAACACTACCAACAACTGTTCGTCACCTCCACTGTGTCATTGGTAACACAAACGGAAATATGGCAGTCGATCGTGAACAACGTCAATGCAGTCGGAGTGCTGAGGAGGTCAATGGATGAGGTCAAGAGGCGCTGGCATGATGTGAAGAGCCAAACCAAGCAGAAACTCGCTTCCAACCGGAAGGCAGCAACGGCGACTGGAGGTGGGAGCCCTGCGCCACACGAGGAGCTGGATGAGCTGGAGGAAATGGTGGCCACAGTCATCAGTGTGGAGAAGGTGCAAGGAGTTGGGGGTCCGGACACAGCTCGATATGACCTGACACAACAGCAACAGGGTGAGTAACTACCAGGGACTGGGGGACGGGGGAGATGGGCACCATGGCACAGATGCACAATCTTGTGTAGCACACTGCACACCCACAATGATTGTGGAACATGTCCCTGATACCCTTGGCACACTTCAGCACACATAAAAACACCAAGTAGGCCCCTGTCCACTATGTGCACAAAGGGGCCCCCCTCCCTATCAAAAATCTCACAACGTACCCATGCACATGTGCTGAATCCAGCAAAGCAGCGGCTCTGTGAGCCACTCTGACAATGCAAGTGACACTGCATGACCAATAGCATGGCTGCAATCAAAATACATTACATGGTGCACGACACGACACTGAGGTGGCCCAGTGTGGATCACATCCTCAAAGGAGCAGGTCACACTATGACACATCCACGTGCACATACAACCCCTGACGTCAACAACACATCTGCAGACAAACAATGCACAAGAGTACAAAAACCGTCCAAGAGCACAAAAGACCCAAGTCGCCAACATCTCAGCACCTTAGAAGCACACAAGTCAAAGGCACACCGCCTCAAAGGGATAACGGGCTGCAAAAGCAGAGCTGCAGGGGCGACTCTCCCACAATGCAGCACACACACATAGCAATAACAGCACATCTACATTGACGACAATTTGGTACAAAGTGCAACACTTACACTACAGAACAGAGGACACAACTGGTGCCGCTTGTGCGTAGAAACTGGCCAATCACATCTGGCATAGCAGGAAACTGTGAGATGATAATGTATGAGTACAACCTCACATCCGTCATGTAGTCGAAATGTTCACTGTCTCCCATCAAATAGCCAGCTCATCAAAAACAGTCACAATGTACATTGTCATGCAGTCTGTATGTAAACATGTACAATGAGTCAACATACATGGAACACACTGTTAACCCTCATCTCCCCTTGACATTGCAGAGGGACAATCAACACCTCCCACAGAGCGGACCAGACATCTCTTCAGTGATGATGAGGAGGACCCCCTGGCCATCTGCTCTGACACCCTCCAACGGATAGTGGACAGCCTCCGCACCCCACCTCCAGGAGCAGGGCAGCCCAGCTGCATCGAGGTGACCCCACCCCCTGCACAGCCCACACAGCAGGAAGCACCCACCACCACGGCTGACTCCCAGCACCTCACGGAAAGACACATGGCATTCCAACGCCGTGTGTTAGACTGCCAGAGGGGGCTGGCTGAACAGGTGCAGGTGGGTTTCGACCTCATGGCAGCCAAACTTGATGCCATACGTGGGTGTGTGAGTCCCATCAGGGACCACTCACAGTCCCTAACGGACACCCACAGTCCGTTCCATGCTCTACAACAATCCTTGGCTGACCTCGCTGGAGCCATTGCTCAGATTCAAGAACTGTCCAGTCAGACAGGCTCCGGCGATGACAGCACAGAGATGGCACAGATGCGGAGGACAATGGAGAACATGTAGCGGATGCAGGCTGGAAGGATGGCTGCCATGGCTGTACACCAGCGAGATGTAGCTGGGATCTTCCATGCCCTGCAGAACCTCATCTTGCCATTGTTGCCACGGAGCCTGTCCCAGATGACTGCTGCAGGAACTTCTACACACACATCTCCGCCCCCTGATGTGTCAGTGGCACACAGTGATGCAGCCATACCACCTCCGCCCCCTGATGTGTCGGTGGCACACAGTGATGCAGCGATAACACCACCTCACACACCGGACACACCTGACACAGAAGACATATCAGAGGACTAAGATGTGGATGGCAATGACTCTGTGTGAGACAGGAGGTTGTAGCATACATCCCCGCCACATGGCCTGTTCCTGCTTGGTTCAGCCCTCCGCATCATGCCCGGGAACAACACCTTCCACTGTCCCCCGAAACACTCTGCGACATTCACCTGGACCCCGACATAGACTGCCATATCTGCTCTGGTTACCAATGACTCAGCAACCAGGCTGCGGATTGAACTCTTCCTCTTCCGATCAAATTGTCATTCCCCAAAGGACTCTGGTTGGCCCTCCACTGGGCAACCATGTAATGTGGCGTTTGCATGGCCATGTACTGCTCCAGCTCCGACACTCCACAGAATGTGAATAAAACATTCCAAATCACACAGATATGTCATGTCTATGTCCAATCAAGTATAAAAGTACGGATGGATGTAGGGACAATGATTGCACAAAAAGGTACACCCTGGGAAATGACATCAATGCACATGTTTGCCCTGACCCACATGGCCAATTAGATGACTGTGAAGGTGTGAACTAGCTGTGGCCTCATTGCTCATGAACAACAATCTCGCAAACCCCCAACGTAGCCCCACATCCATGTATTAAGGGGGACTGTGTGTAAAAATCTCAAATACGGTAGCAGGCCTAAAGTAGTGTCCCCATCACATGTGACAACAGGACATCTCTTCGCATACCTACTCACACTCAACTGTGTGGACACAGCCTGTTTTGATGGATCACATTGATCCACATGGCAAGAAGTTGGCCACCATACTCACATTGCTGAAGACACGTAAGAGCACAGGTCTACCAGCAACCATCCCAACCACAGTGTCTGGCTCACAGAGGTGGGGCTGGCAATAGGGACTCACCCCTAAGTGAAATGTGTCAGTCAGTCCCTCCCTGTGTACGGACAATGCTCATTGAGGCACATGATTTGTCATCCTAATCGACCACCATCACAGTTGAACACTAGTGAAGTGGCGTAGACTTCTTTAGCATGTGCGTGTCAGTACGGGCAAGACAAGGGCCACAACATGCAGACCAATGCTTCAGACACTAACAGGAAGCATGGGAACATGTAGAGGTGCTACAAATGGGGAGGCAAAAATGAACACCAATCATTACGGATGGCAACGGTCTCAGCCCACCTTGCTGGACGAGTCATGTGATGTTTGGCGTATGCTCATTGCCCTGTGTCAGGGGACATGACTCACAGCCCATGGGGTCTGCATAGTGCTGTACCACCGGACTGCGCAGACTGTCTGCTCTGCTGACAGTGAGCAGGTGAAAGGGTCCAACAAGGTCACATGTAGTATTACATTGCCATGTGTGTACTCTCCCTCCAGCACTATGTCAGATTTAGGAACCTTGCCAAGCGACGCTGTGCAGCTCCGCCCATGGGACTGCCTCACCTTGCACAGGTGTGTGTCAAGACGCGTAGGTGCACGCACATGCATTCTGAGTCCAGGCGAATGCAGCCATGTCCACTGTTGTGGTGGGATATGTGACCATTTCTCCCAGATGCAACAAGGTGTTGGGGCCTGTGCTCTGGGTTACAAGCAGTTGTGGCTGCAGGAACGTAGTTACTCGTCCATGAATGCGAGCGCAGCTTCCTGGCCAATCAGTTCCAAGAGTACGTCATTGTCAGATTCAACGAGCACGAGGGCGAGCCAATCCATTAACTGGTCCGGACAGATGTGCTCCGTCAACGCCGTTTCACCAATCCGCAACACAGCCCAACAGGGGAGCCCTTCGATGTGGTCACTGCACACGAGGACTTGTGCAATCTCCCATGAGCAACTGCCAGCACATACGCCAAATATCAAGGCATCCCATGAACGGGTATCAGGGTTACGCTCCTGGTCGTGGGCCAACAGGGGGTGCACACACAAGTCATAATCCAGTTCAGCTACCGTTGTGTTGGATAGGCAGACATCCATGGGCCACTCGAATATGCATGATCGACAGTGGAACCAGGGATGGACGCAGGTGACGTACGCAAGACGGAAGCTCAGACGGTAACTGATGCGCAACACTGCCAGTGGCAGTGCCCCCAACAAATGCAGCATACGTGGACGGTACAGTTCCACGGGGTTGTGCATGTGCCCGGGATGTTCTGCCATTGCGTTGGTGGCCCTTGTAGAACCGGCACTCTTCTGACCTGCGGCAGTTATGTGGATGATATGCCACAGCTCGGAGCAATGAGCCGTATGTGTGTCCAACGTTTGGACATATGGGTTGTTGTGTACGTAAGTGTCAAGGGCATTCCATGCAGGGGTACCATCGAGCAGGGACTTCTGTGTGTGAGGTGTGGATACGTTGGTCTTTCATTAGCGCTGTGCATAGTGTGGGAGTCATCTTCATCTGCTATGGTATCTCTCTCAGGGGGTGCCTGCCGCATGCAAGACCAAGGTCGGTGGTGCAGGTGTCCTTCCGCCTCATGTATTGAGACAAAGGAGCTTTCATCCCTAATGTTGGTCTGACTACTGCTTGCATTCTGGAAATGTGATGTGGCTTTTGCGCTGCATTTGAGGCTAGGCCTTTGGCTTATGGTGCACCAATAGCGATACACACACAACAGTTGGCATGCATGAGCCAAGATCCCGGGTGGCCTTGCACTCCTTGTACATTCCCTTCGTGCGCGGCCGCCCTCCGGGTGCATGCAACATTGCAACATTGTCGATTGCGGACCGTGTGGCGCAGACACTGCAATGGAAACACACGCATCAGTTGGTTTCCTGTCCAGCCCAGGGATGAACCACGCCCAGAGCCCAGGGATAATTGTTCACACCCCTACGCTGGCCTGGCGTATGCCGAGCCAGCCCACTTGGCTTACGTATAAAGGGGGGTACGACGACGCTACGTGTCCCAGTTCTTCCCCACTGCCGGAGGTGACATGGCTGCGTCCGCCTGGCATATCACGAGACTCAATCAGAAAGGGTCCATGACTTACGTTGCACAGAGTTGGTGGCACCGGAAACACTGCGGCCGGCACAGGCCTACCGCCATGGGACGGTGACTTTCGATGCACTGAGGTAGGGGCACCTTAGGTGCTGAGCGGGTGTGCAGCCTGTGATGATGCGCCGTCCTGGCGGTCCGGACTGGTAAGGATTTGTGTGAGCCCTGCTGGACCGCAGTGGAGGCCTGAGCCAGCGGGCAGCGCAGGCCTACCGCCACGTGGCTTTGCCTCGTGGTTCACAGAGTTAGCGGCATCTATAGTGCTGAGCGGGTGTGAAGCCTGCGATGGTGCCGTGTGTACTGGTAAGATCTCTGCCATTGCGAAATCAAGACCCAGAATCATGTGTGTGAACTAGTGGCCCACGGGGCGGGGCTGCATGATGTGGAGGCTGCCAAGGTCGTGGACCCTGGGCTTGGAGCTTGCACCGGCACGTGGTGGTCCCTCTTGGAGACACGCTGGTGGCGGAAGGTGAGCAGTGAGGCCTGGGTGCGCAGGGGCGGGCAAACACCGCTGGGCAGCGGGAGGGGCTGGGGTGCAGCAGCCTGTGTGCGCAGGGACGGCCAAGCGATGATGGCCTGTGCAATGATTTGTACTCTGCCATTCATGCATCTGGACTCTGGTGGACTGCGGTGTATACCGGCACGTGGTTGGAGACACACCGGTGGCTGCAGGTGAGCAGTGAGGCCTGGGTCCGCAGAGTCGGCACTCTCTCTCCCTCTCCCTCACTCCCCCTTTCACTGTCTCTCTCTCTTCCTCTGTTACTCTCGCTCTCCTTCTCCCTCTCTCCCCCTTTCTCTCTCTCCCTCTCTTTCACTCTCTCTCTCTTCCTTTCTTTCTCTCTCTCTTTCTCTCTCTCTCTGTCCTTTGATGAGCGCATGACACACCTTCTTATCTTGTATTTTGTCTTGCTGGCTGTGTCTTACAGATTTTCCAGAGAAGACCCGCCATGACTCTTCCAAATAGTTGTTTTGAGTTAAATTTGAATAAAATAATTTGTTTGGAAATTCAAAGATGAATGAATGATTCTCCTTTTTCTGACCACACATGAATGTTGATTGTTGTACTTGTGCGACATTAGGCGAATTGTTTTGTTCATGATTTCGTAACGATGATGTAAATTACCTTTGTCCGGAGTAGGGCCCGGTGGGAGGGTCCGGGGGGCGGTGGGTGTTGTGGCCCTCTTGGGTGTCCAGCTGCGTGATCAGTTGCTCCATGGCACCTGTTGTTCTTCTAGTGTGGCTGTGGGCTGGGCTCCCATTTCTGGTGCAGGTTATCGTCCGACTTAATACCAGGAAAAAGCAGGTGTTAATTCCCTGCTGCTAACGCGCCTTATCACATGTTTTGTGCTCTTATCGCCTATCTGGCTGGACGTTGAGGATGTTGCGGAGTGTTTTTTTCGCAGCTTTTTGCACTGGAACGCCTACTCTGCATATCATTAGCGTTAGTTGCCGGTGTCATCCGTGGCGATGTTTTTTGCGGCTGCTATCGCGGGAAAACTGGCAGTATTGGCTGTTAGCACCAGCTTGTGATTAGGGCGATAAATCTATTGCCACTTTGGCTGCGATAAAGTGCCGCTAACTCGGCGATGAGTCCTTGAGAATATGCCCCAAACTGTTTTAACTGTCACTACCGCAACAATTCAACAATGAGCTCATGCATGTAGGAAAATTAGAATCCAGATCATTTGTACACAGTCAAATCCTGCACAATATTATATATGCATGCCTTCTTATGTTCATACATATCACCCTTCACCCTGTGTTCATTCCCATATTTGCATATCTTTCCTCAAAGGTTAAACCAGACTCCCATTCCGTCCTCTTCCCTGTCCTGTATTTTCATAGGTCAGTGTCAGGGAAGGAGAATCGCACATGTGCTCCTCTCCCCACTGTCTGGGCAGCATAGGTGTCTCTTTTTGTCTTACTTATCATTAGTTGCAGTATTATCAGTCAACAGATACATCATTTCTGCCAATTCCTTTAGGCAGGGGCCTGATAACAGCTCCCAGAGCCTGAGGTATGGTCTCCAGCCAAATTCCACCCGACCCAGAGGCTTAGAAACTTGACTCGGCATCTCTGTTGGACTTTCATAAAGAATGGGAGGGATACAGAGAGCTATCTAGCCTCTCACAAACAAAGCATCCACTCTAGACACTCCCCAGGCCGGGCATGACCCGGGGATATATATAACGGGCATAAGGTTGCTCTGGGCCTTTGCAGACACTATATGCCTTGTGTGTGTGTCTTCTTATCTCCGGCACAGTGTGCTTACCTCCAAGTGCGCCTAACATGTGGAACTTGCTCGCTACAGGTACATCACTCAATAGGCACTCCTGTATCAATAGTTTAAATCAGACATTTGTTACCAATTTAAGCGGTTTCACCACCTCTTCCCAGTACCCCAGCACTATTCTACATGTCTAGGTCATATGGAGGAATGTGGCCTCCTGGTCACCACATTTTGGGAAAGATGAGGTTCTGCTGGGATACATTCTTTGTATTCTAGTGCGTGCCAGGTGTGTACAGTGGAGGTAATTAAAATATGTCCACTTAAATCTAGAATTACTTGCAACATCTTGTACCTATAAACAGGCCTTCAACCATTCTGCATCTGGAAGCCTGTAGAACTCTATTCCACGCCTACCGTGCCTTCAGCACTACTGGTCACCTTCTCCTTCCACTTTCCAACAGCAGCTCCATCATAGTGGAGAGGTTCAATGATTTCTGGAAGCCTGTCCAAACCTCTCTAGCTGTGCATGCCAAATTGGCATGTTGTAGGAATTTCCCAGTGTTAAACCCAAAGGTTTCTCAAGCCTGATCAAATGTTAGGAACACATCCCCTGGGTAGATATCCCTAATTGTCAAGCCACACTCCCCCCCCCTCCAATCTACCAGTGACATAGTCTCCTGTATCCAAAGGAACGGCTGCAGCCCCTTAATTGTCAGGGAGCTGCTAAAAGGTAGGCGATTTAGCACTCTTTTGACTACCGGCTCCCAGGCCATAGCCACTTGTTTGACTGGCCACGGTGTGCCCACCAGCTGATTCATGCCCTTCATCAAACAAATCGACTGAGCACCTTCCACTACTGTACCCCAAGGCATCTTTTTCCCAGTTTGGGTCGTTGTCACATCACTTAACCGTGTGTTACAGCTGTGAAGCAATGTAATAGAGCTTCAAACTGGGGAGGCCGAGCTCACCCGGCTCCCTATCCAGTTTTAGCACATCCAGCTTAGCTCCATTCCTTTGCCATGCTCACATCAGAAAGGCAAGGAGGCTATCCAATTCACAGGAAGCTGACCTTGGTACTGAATACATAGCATACACTGAGACTACATGTAACGCCTCCTACTCTTATCAACCAGGGCGACATTCTCAGTCTTAGTCATATTGCCAGGGGCTGCACTGCCAAGGCAAATAGCAATGGTGACAGAGGGCACTCACATCTAGTTTCTCTCTCTATACACCATTTCCACTCTAGTCAAAAGTCTAGTGGCTAATATTTTGGAGAGCTCTTCCATGTCTACGTTTAACTTGGACAAGGGTCTAAAACGGACCACAGTATGCATTTTGCGCTAAGAAAATAGCGTTGAATGTAAACAGCACAGGAATAGCAACAGCCAGCAGCCGATCAATCGTGCTCTGTTCTTGTGCTCATAGGAAGGCATTTTTGCCCTAAATTTGTGTCTACATTTAACATGGACAAGGGTCTAAAATGGACCATAGGATGCATCTTGCGCTACAAAAATAGTTCTAAATTCAACAGCACAGGAACAGCAACAGCCACCAGCCGATCGCCCTCTGTTCCTGTGCTCTTGGGAACGCATTTTGTCCTAAATCATGCATAATCACGCAAACGGGCTCAATCAAGCAATTTTGCATAATTTAAATTTCCCATGCCTTGTTTCTATATAGGAGTTCAATTCAATAAAAAAAATGAGTGCTAAAACCCATCCTGGTTTGGAGCTCAAGCATGTACTTCCAACTGAGGGAGTTCAAAGTCTTTTTAATATTGAGTGCCACCAGGGCTCAGTGCTTTGGGGAACCCTCCAACAAATGCTATGACATCGTTTAGAGTCCAAAGGTTTATTAGTGTGTTACGGCGTGGAATAAATCTAAATTGGTCCTCATGTACAAGGGTCCCCATTATTGTCAGAAGTCTAGTGGCAAATATTTTTGGAGGTCACTTTCATGTCTACGTTTAACATGGACAAGGATCTATTAGAAGCAAGTTCCAATGGGTCCCAATCACATCTAGGTCCCTTGACTAATATGGCTGCCCTCATAGTTTGCGGCAAGGCCACCCTCTGGTTGACATCCTGTTAGCCATCTAGAAGTTTATCTGCTATCAGGTCTGTTTAGATCTATCGTTGGGAATCCACTTCCAATAAGAGTCTTCCTTTGCAGCAGTCTGCCTATTGCAGCAATCACATTCTCCCTACTAATCTCAGACTTCAGATCTACCTTATCAGCTTAGGATATATTCTTCAGCTCAAAGTGCTCCAGAAATGTTAGTCTGTAGCGCATCACACCTCCTCAATCTCCTATATAAGTGAGCCAGAAGGTGTTTACTTTATACTAGTCTGAGTCACTGCTTCCATTGCATTTGGTTTATTCAGAGACATTGTAATAGGGGTAGGAGCCTCCCTTTTAAGAAGCCAAGCTAAGAGTATTCTGCTTCTCTTGGTATTCTCTCAGAGTGTTTCTATCAAGGGTTTACCAGATACGTTTCTAAAGCTTCTCTAATATCCGCAGGCAAAACACAGCATATCTCTGAGGTCCTCAGGGTTCAATCTCTAGGCTAGTGGCTGCTCTCCTGCCCACATTCTTCGCAGCTCATTATAAGCGGGGAGTAATCAGAGATAAATCTATTTAAGTATTGCACCCCTTATATCTTGGTACTGAAATTTGTGGACATCAGGATGTGGTCCCATCAGTTGTAGGTATTGTGTGCTGAGGAGTAGCATGAATGGGCCCGATTCACAGAACTAACTTAAGACAAAATCCTAAACTTACTACCATTTTGGTGTTCACAGAAGGCACTTACTCATTTTGGTATTCACAGAAGGCACTTACTCATTTCGGTATTCACAGAAGTTAGGAGTCCTAACTTTAGGACTCCTAAATGCCTTCTGTGAATACCGAAAGTCTTAAAGTTAGGATTTTTCTCAGTTTAGGAGTAGTAAAGTTAGGACTCCTAACTTTAGGACTCCTAAATGCCTTCTGTGAATACCGAAAGTCTTAAAGTTAGGATTTTCCTCAGTTTAGGAGTAGTAAAGTTAACTTTACTACTCCTAAACTGAGGAAAATCCTAACTTTAAGAATTAGTAGTAAAGTTAACTTCACTACTCCTAAAATGAGGAAAATCCTAACTTTAAGACTTTCGGTATTCACAGAAGGCATTTAGGAGTCCTAAAGTTAGGAGTCCTAACTTTACTACTCCTAAACTGAGAAAAATCCTAACTTTAAGACTTTCGGTATTCACAGAAGGCATTTAGGAGTCCTAAAGTTAGGAGTCCTAACTTTACTATTCCTAAACTGAGAAAAATCCTAACTTTAAGACTTTCGGTATTCACAGAAGGCATTTAGGAGTCCTAAAGTTAGGAGTCCTAACTTTACAACTCCTAAACTGAGAAAAATCCTAACTTTAAGACTTTCGGTATTCACAGAAGGCATTTAGGAGTCCTAAAGTTAGGACTCCTAACTTCTGTGAATACCGAAATGAGTAAGTGCCTTCTGTGAATACCAAAATGAGTAAGTGCCTTCTGTGAATACCAAAAAGGTAGTAAGTTTAGGATTTTGTCTTAAGTTAGTTCTGTGAATCGGGCCCATCATTGTCTACTTGTTTAATACATGGTTCGCCAGACATCATTGCGACCCAATCTCTGTATCACTTCAGACAATGTGGCAGCCATCTATGCCTTTGTGTCGTTCATAGAGGGGTGCCTATATATGTAACCACCCAAGATACAATTGAAATCCCAGCCCAAATTAAGGTAAGTCTATATGGGAAACATTGGTTACATCGCGGTGTTCACACCGCAATGCCTTTACAACGCAGGCATTACAACGCAAGTCATTACAATGACTTGCGCTGGATGGCGCTCTAAGCTAAGGAATAGTATGATTTACTATTCCAACACCTTCCCTACTGTAACGTAGGTTGGAGTTGGAATAGAAAATCATACTATTCCTAAGTCCAGCGCCCTCCAGCGCAAGTCGTTGTAACGACTTGCGTTGTAATGCCTGCGTTGTAAAGGTATCGTGGTGTGAACACTGCGATGTAACATCGTATATTCGTTTATATATAGGAGTATCAGGTCTACCAGTGCCAAAAACAGGACTTTGTCATCATTATTGTGAGCATATCAATTTAACATCCAGATTTCTACCCCATCCAGTAGTCCATACTGCAACAATAATAATAATAATAATAATAATAATAATAATAATAATAATAGGACATTTATTCAGCGCACGGCTACCTCCAAAGGAGGTGTCCCGGCGCTAGCAGCGGATTCGGCAGTAAGAGAACGGGAGGGGGAGAACTACGGTAGGCCGAAGAGCCAGGTTTTCAAAGCTTTCCTAAACGCTTGTTCTGACTCAAACTTATGAAGGTGGTCAGGCATAGAGTACCAGAGAGACGCATTTCTCACTGAGAAAGCTCAACCGCCAATCCTAGCTTTAGAGAAACGAGGAATCCGGAGTAATTCCTGATGATTAGATCTCAAAGCCCTAGCCTGGCGATATTTCTGGAGTCTCTGTTTCAGGTATTCCGGGACTTTGTCTCTGGTGGCTCTATAAGCAATGGACAGCGCCTTGAACACTATCCTCCTTTTGACAGGTAGCCAATGGAGGCTCTGCAGGTGGGGGGAAATGTGGTGGCGGAATGGCACATTCCTAATGAGTCTGGCCGCAGCATTTTGAATAATTTGCAGTCTTCTGATCAGATAAGCTGGAAGACCCATGTAAAGGCTATTGGCATAGTCAAGCTGAGACGTGACTAGTGCATGGATCACAGTTTTCCTGCAATCCATAGGCAGGAGTTGAAGAAATCTCCACAAGGCTTTCAGTTTCCAGAAGCAAGATGAGGAAACTTGGCAAATCTGGGCCTTGCCAGAGAGGTTAGTGTCAAATTTAAACCCGAGATTCCTGGCTGAATCTACTGGGATCGGTGGAAGGTTTAGCTCCGACGGCCACCAGAGTTCAGATCGTAGAGGAGAAGATTGATTGAAAAACAATACCTCAGTTTTATCGGTATTTAATTTCAAGCAACTATTATCCAAGTCGAGATGTTGATCAGACAATGCTTGAAATTGTCGAAAGCTGCCTCGGTGTGTTCTCTAAATGAGAACACCAGCTGAGTGTCATTAGCATAAGAAACAACGTTCACACCCCATTGCTCGACTAGCGATGCAAGGGGGGTAAGATAGACATTAAAAAGAGTAGGGCTCAGAGCTGAACCCTGGGGTACCCCGCACATGAGGGGTCTAGGTGAGGAGACATGGGGGAGGAGAAATACTTGCTGAGACCGACCCTCTAGAAATAAGCGGAACCAGGCCAACATGGTTCCCGTCACTCCCAGATGCTCAAGTTTCTCCAGCAGTATCCGATGAGATACTGTGTCGAATGCTGCGGATAAATCAGACGTGGGTCCCGTGCTCACTACACCACTGGATTCAAGCTAGCCTGGCTGATGAAGGGTGATGCCCTGAAACCGGTCCCAGGATGCTTGTTTCCGGTCCAGGGAGGACCTGGCTTGGCAGTTCGGGCTGGACTGTTCCCACAAGGAACAGGGTCAAGACTGATTTGCATATGGCTGGGTCCAAACTGGGGTGGTGTGGTGAGCAAAAGAATGATGGATATAACCCAGATCCTTGTGACTGGGGGTGAATGTTTGCATTGTCCAGCATTCCGTCCATCAATTGTTTCTTTTGCGGAGAAATCCAGCAGCACAAGCATTGCGGAGCTACCCTGGTCTAAGGCTTCACGTACCAGTTCAGCCACTTCCAACAGAGCTGTCTCTGTGCTATACCCTGTTCTAAAACCAGATTGGGAGTCGTGGAGACAGTTGTTGGACTCCAGGAAGTTGGATAATTGCTTCTGGACTTCCTTCTCAAGAATTTTGACTGGTGCTGGCAAGAGGGAGATAGGCCTTAAATTCTTGAGTTCTGCTGGATCCGCGTCCGCTTTCTTCAGAATCGGCAGGACATAGGCCATTTTCCAAGGGGTTGGATAATTGCCCGTTATCAGAGAGGAATTCCAGTTAGGGTTTAGTTGCAGATTGAGCCAGGGGGCCAGCAATTTGAGAAACTTAGCTGGGCAAGGATCGCCGGGCGAGCCGGATTAACTTTTGTTCAATTCTAGCAGGGATGCTTCTGGGCAGAACGGGCGAAATTCGGACCACACGCCAGGATTGTCAAGAGTGGGTTTTGGCCGGATGATGATCCCGTTGAGGAGAAAGAGGAGTAGATAACTTGTACTTTCTCCTGAAAGAAGACAGATAGGTCCTCACATAGGGTAGCTGAAGGAGCAATGGTACTCTCCATGGCCTTCGGTTTGATAAAGACTTGAACTATCTTAAAGACTTCTTTGACTAAGTTGTCAGAGGACTTAATTTGGTTGGCAAAGTAGTTCCTGGTAGTGTTACGTTTTAGCCCATGGAATTTTTTTAGAGCTGCTCTGTACGCGCACTTAGCCTCTGGATCTAGGCTTTACGCCAAGCACGCTCAAGTTTCTTGCATGAGCTTTTCTCCAAACAAAGGTCCGAAGTGAACCAGGGGGCAGAGGGTTTTTTTCTAGCTAATTTCTTAGTTTTAAGCAGGGCTAGTCTATCAAGGGCTGAAGTGATCCAGCAGTTGAAGGTCGGTACATCCGTGCTGGGGTCTCCCGTGAGCTGAAGTGGGGCACTTTGTAACACGGGACCCATAGTCTCAGGAGAGACCTTCCTCCAGTTTCTGCTTTCCTCATACGTTGGTCTGGCGCTATTGTTCGAGAGAATGCTAGTCAAACTGAAAGGGACTAATCAGTGGTCCGACCAGGTTAGAGGTATTGGGACTTCTACTTTCCGGGTGGGATCATTGGTAAAAATGAGATCCAGCGAGTGGCCAGCAATATGGGTAGGCACACACACCTTTTGAGTCAGGTTTAAACCCTTGAGCGTGTCTGCCAACTGAGAGGCCAGGGAGCAGTTATCATTGTCCATGTGGACATTAAAATCGCCGAGGACTATGAAATTGGCATGCCTCAGCGTAATATTATTATTATTATTGTTATTCATACTGCAACACATGCTTTCCCTCCACATCAGCATGGGTGTACCTCTGCTGGAAGGGGAACCTTGGGGCTATCCATATCTTGATTTCCCCCCAGCATAGGGGGAGTATGTAGAGGAGAACATCTGTCCCCCTACATTTCTTTTTCTTTTTACATATAACCTCATCTTTCAGGTTCATCTCCTGCAGCATGGCAATCCCTGTACCATGTTGCCTAAGGTCAGCATGCATTCTATGTCTTTTTATGTAAGCATTTAGCCCTCTGACATTCCAGGAGGCTATTTGTAGTATTCTGATAGAACCACTAGCCATTGAAATACTGTATTTTATGGATAGTACATCCACACACACACATTTTCCCTCTATATATGGTGCAGCGGACGACCGTGGAACTCAGGTGTAAACATGCACTTTGTGCAAATGTTTGTGCTGATTTGGACTCATGTGTACATCCATGTTCATGAGCCTTCCAACAAACCTTCCCACCATCTGCATAAAAACGCTGCAAACTCACTAACTGGTGATTTCCTGGCCCACTCAGAACAAAGGAGTTAAATATTAGCTAAATATTCCTTTTGAGTGTTAACTAGTGCTTACAAGTGTCTGAACAGTGGTACGTGTAGTGAAATCTATGGAGGGACTGGGACTCCTCAGAGTCACCTCAGTTAGAGTACCAACCTAGCTAAAATCCTGGAAACCAGGCCCTCAAGAGCCTACTCTCCAACCTTGCTTGGTAAAGCCACTTCATAGGCACAGGAGGCTTTCTTCTTTCCTAATATCAGCCCAGGGGGCCTCCACCATAGCATGACACCCCTCTTGTTTTTGCCTTTGGGCAAACAACACTTATGCTTTTACAAAAGTACTATGTGCAGACTCCAATTTTACCTTGATTCTTTTCCCCTCTTCATTCCTGGATCCTCCCCATCTCCCTCCACAGTCGGCATTACCTTTTGTATTGCAGTCAATTGCATGGGGACAATTATGTTCTTTCATATCGTCGCAGACAGTCTCCATCAACTGCGTCTTCTTCAAATTGTTGGTGTTTAGGATTCACTTTCTCCCATCATGGTCTCATTCCCACTCTCACTGGGTTCATAAAAGTGAGATGCAGTCTGTTCTTTGCTCTCTTGGTTCACAATTTTCAGCATTCTATCGCCACAAACATGAAGTCTCTCAGTGGTCCCCGGCAGTCCACTCCAGGCAAGTCTTCTTTCCGAGGGGGGATGTCCCCGCCGGGTGCTTCATGATATTACCTGTGCTCAAAATCAACGCAGCTCCAGTGCTACTGTCCAGCTTGAGCTTATCCCAAACCTCTTCAGGAGTCAAGAAGAAATTGGATATGCCCTTGTGTAGGGCCATCAGTTTAGATGGAAACAGCATTCAGGTTCATGAGTAAACATTTTTGTTCCACGTCCACAAAAGTTTTATGCAGTTATTGAACTTTTTGTGTGTAATCAGCAAAGATTTGTTTAGTGACTTCATATTGCGGGTCTGTCTTATTTTGGATAATTCACAGGCTTCTATTTCTATATTTATAGTTAAGGATTTTTTCGATCATGGCTCAAGGAGGGCCACCCAGTGATGACATCGGGCTCGCGTCCTGTGGGTCGTCTCTGTCACATACATGGAAGAAAGATCGGTGGGCTGTAACATATCTCTTATCTAGGTGTGGGTGGAGCTTGCGGAGTTTCACTCCATGGTGTCGCAATCCCTCACCTGTAAGCCAGGAGCCGTGGAAACGGAGATAGTCCTACCTCTCACCTTCAGACCAACCCCCCTCTACACGAGTAAGCAGCAGGAGTGGTTTGTCTTGAGGGGAAAAGAAGGGAAAAGAAACGAATATTGGGAGAAGGCAGTAGACCTGGTAAAACAGCAGGGCTCCCTCTAGGAGGACTGATACTCTCCGAAAGGGTTACCCTCTTCTTGATTGGCCTTCGGGAAACACCATTCTCTATAAAACATAGACACACAAAAATCCAGGTAAGTAAAAGAATAATAATAACAAAATAAGGAGAGTGTCTTATCCTTCTAAGTCAATCAGGGAACCCTCCCCACTAGACAGTCACTCTCCAGTTTCGAAGTGAAGGAAACAGCACCACTTCCCAAGAAACATCCAGGAATAGGAAACAGGCTAAAAAAGAGCAAATGTTCCTATTAACAGTCATAGGAATCTTGTTCCAATAAGTTGTCGAAAAATGAATCTACATGAATGGTGTTCAAAAAGAGTTCCAAGGAATATCCAAATTAGGAGAAGTGGTAACCAAATAAGTAAAAATATGTATAGTCCAGGTAGCCTAACAAAACAAAACTAAGCCTATATATCTATTGTACAATACATTGACCACAAGACATAAAAAGGCCAAAAAGAAACATGGAATATACAAATATTGCTGGCCAATCCAGCCAGGAGGTAGCAAGTAGAAGGAAGTCCATCACTCCATCAGCGTGGTTTGGAAAGTCCAATGTCCAGATAGAGAACTCTTGATGAGCCAGACAACAACAAAACAACTGGGAGGTAAACCCACAATGATAATGGCAGATGATACATGGCAAGGACGCCAAGCACAGTAACGCAACAATGCCAGTAGCGCCAGGAAGGAATGGTGAAGGATGCACAGCAAGGACACCAAGCACACGAACACAACAGGATGTGTGCTGGCCAAGCAAAATACTCCTGTTAGGAGGAAACATAAAGCTAAGCACTGAGGTGAAGGAGGACGCGCCTTTTGTTGCTGCGCCCCATGTCACGTGATTAGATAATCAAGAAGTGCTATGCCGTAATCTCGCGAGATCACAATCATAGTTAAAATGAAGGAAACAGAAGGAGACACACTAGTAGGAACCAAGAAAACACAGGGAAACAGGTAAATAAAGAAGAAATCACTCCATTAGTAAGGCTGGCATTCCCAACAGACATTCCAATATAAAATGCGGTATACACTATGGGAGTGGAAATGGAATTCTATGGGGTCAGGTTCTATTCGCCATGAACCTACATTGGGAGCATTCCGCACATACAGACCAGGTGGTAGCACATGGAATTCTGCGGTGTTGTTGAAATACTGCCAAATTCAACGGAGTTCCATGAGCGGGTGGAATATTGCTTGGCCGAACCTAATGATGGCGCTTTGGCTGCTGAGGGTCGTTGAGGGCCAAGAGCCCCTATTAGTGCCATAAGTAAGTCCCCTACAGCGGGATTGCTGAGACGTCGTCAAAGGACCTTGCTCCTTTCTCAACCACTCTGCAAAGGAGACTCCTGGAGCCCTACTGGTTGGGGGATGAAGTCCCATTGGCTGCTGAGGGTCGTTGGGGAACAAGAACCCCAATTGTTGCCACAAGTAAGTCCCCCACAGTGGAATTGCTGAGACATCGTCGAAGGCCCCTCACACTTTCTCAACCAGCCTGCATAGGGGCCTACTGGTGCACTACTGGTTGAAGGATGAAGTCCCCTTGGCTGCTGAGGGTCATTATAGCCAAGAACCACTATTGTTGCAACAAGTAGGTCCATCACAGCAGGATTGATGAGACATCATCGGAGGCCCTGTCCCCTTTTTCAACAACTCAGCCAAGGAGCCTCCTGGCGCACTACTGGATGGGGGATGAAGTCCCCTTGACTTCTGAGGGTCGAAAAATTGCCAAATTCCTGGGAGTTCTGTGAGCGGGAGGAGTATTGCTTGGCCACCCCTAATGAAGGTCCTTTGGCTGCTGAGGGTCGTTGAGGGCCAAGAACCCCTATTGTTGTGACAAGTAAGTTTCCCACAGTGGGACTGCTGAGACGCAGTTGGAGGTTCTGCCCCCATTCTCATCCACTGTGCAAAGGGGCCTCCTGGTGCACTACTGTTTGGGGGATGAAGTCTCTTTGGCTGCTGAGGGTCATTGGGGTCCAAGAGCCCCTATTGTTGGGACAAGTAATGCCCCCACAGCAGGTTTGCTAAGACATCGTCGGAGGTCCTGCCCCCTTTCTCAACCACTTTGCAGTGGGGCCTCCTGGCACACTACTGGTTGGGAGATGAAGTCCCCTTGGCTGCTGAGGGTTGTGGGGCCAAGAACCCCGATTGTTGCCACAAGTAAGTCCCAACAGTGGGAATGCTGAGACTAGGGGTGAGTGTGCAGGTAAACTTTGCTCTGCTGGCAGGTTGGCGGAGTTTTTGCCAAGCTTTGTGTTCCAAGCAGAGCATAGAGTGGCAAAACTCCACCCCCAGAGCAGAGTGTACCAACCACCCATACTCATTTCCACTGCTCTAGGAACATCGCCAGAGTAGATCCCTTCAATCTCACCAGGAACCCCAGAAAGAGGAAGTTGTTCTGTCTCTCTCGACATCTTTAAGTCTACCCTCTAGGGTGCGATTTTAGTCCTTCACAGTGAGGATCATTGTTTTTAATCCAGACACTTCTGTCAACAGGCATTGTACCTAATTTTCAGGTTCTAGGGATCTTTCATTGACCTTGCATAGAGATAAGTCAACACACAGGAGAGTCACTTCCAATGCTATTGTGGCAATCTGTTTTCCAATGTGAGCCTTGAGTTTTCTATTTATGCTAAAGTTTACATCCCTGTGTGCTCTGACAAAGTAGGTGGGTTGCGACCGCTATCCATGACATCTCAGATATTTCCACTTCTAGATCCTCCAATATATTTTTCAATGGGGTCTGCTGTTATGATATGGGAGATCTATATCTCCCCATATCATTCAGATGGTAGTGAGGAGGGTCCAAAAGCAACAGCAGCAGGTGCAGTCAGGGACGCACGACAAGCAGGCTTCGCCCAGTCCTCTTTAGTGAGGGTTTTCTTGATAGGTGTTAAAAGTTCTTTCCTGGTCCCCTCATGTGAATGTTTTAGTTCCCTAGGCAAGGGACTCCCCTAGCTTGTAATCACCAGTCATCTCCACATGGATCCAGCTTTGCAATGCAGGCCACCCTAGGACCCATACCTGCAGTAGCTGGTTCCAACCTCACAATATCTCCTTCCATGAGAGTACACTGGCTCCGCCAGCAAGGATAACAAGGATACTTCTAGGGCCTGCTGGACGATGTGTGTTGCTGGGCCAGTATATTATCTAGAATACACTAAGCCCAGACCATGTAGTCCGCTTAGTCCCCATGCAAGCTGGCTGCAAAGGGGGGCATACACACCCCCAGCAGGAAGGTGTTGCTCCCTCCCGGGCTCTGCCTCAGGCAGCTTTCTGGAGGATGGAGGGCTAGTTCATTTCTACCCTCCGCTGCCAGCATTTTTTCCTAGGCCATGCATCATTACAAAAAGGGACAGCTCCCCAGCAAAGGCAATTCCTCAGGTGGTTGTCCGCTGGAGAAGTGGGATGTCACTTTTTTGCCTTGCTTCAGTTCACCGCGGTGTATGAGATGTCCACCGGGGCTCTCACACAGTAGACCGCACGGCTGCAAGTTTGCTGGGGCAGCATCAAGGCCCCTCTCACTGGCTGTCTCAGTGGAAGATCCTGCAGCCCCAGCCACCCCAACCCAGCTTGTTCCTCACCATTGCTGGGGAGAGGGTCCTGTCACCAGGTGTGCCCCGTAACTGCAAGCACAGTGCCTTTGGAGTCAGGGCAATCATGAAGTTGACATCTTGCTGCTCCTCATGCAGCTGCTCTCCTTGGGATCCAGGATTGTCATCTTGGTGCACTGCAGATTTTCTTCAGTGTCCCCAGTGTGCCTCTTACCCTAAGCAGGGGTAAAGGGGAGTTTACTTGCCCGTCAAGCACAAGATTTTGTTGGATATAGAGAGGGGGCTGCCATAGCCAAGCTTAGAGAGTTTGGTCACCCATGCTCACACCATTACAATTAAATTTCACCCTAATTTCAAATTAGATAGCTTCAAAAACACTAAAAAGAGTCAAAAAGCAAAAAGATAGACCTTTGGTTCACAAAAGAACTAAACAAAGAAAGGAAAAACCCTATGAGCCGCTGAATATATATGGCACCATAACCCATTTCCAAAGAACTTGACTCACCTCTGCATTAAAAGCAGAATTTACACGCAACACATTTTTGAAGCCAAACCCTCTTATAAAAGAAAGGAAATCAACCATGTCAAAAGATGACCGAAAAACAATTTGAAATTGTTAAATTTTCCATAAATCCACTTCAAACAGATGTCACCGATGCAATGATTGAGAAATCTGAAGAGTTCTTGAACTTCATGACTGTGAACTTTAAAAAATCGAACTCTCTTTCCCCAACATGCCCATTGATGAAAAACCAAAATCTTAATACAAAATTGAGAGTTGGCTGGTCCTCATTCAAAATAAAACCTGGAGACAATCTGAGCAGTACCATCACGGAGACCAGATCCTCAACTCAACTTTTCGAGCCCCTCTGTTCTGCCTTAGTCATAAAGATCAGGGGCTGGGGTCCACTCACTAACTGAACCACAAAAATGAATTTCGTAAGTGAGGCATTGACTCTAACTGTCTAAAAATCCAGGTTACTCAGATTGAAATTAAAACAAGATTAAATCCTGAAGACCTTAATAATTGTGAATCTTTATGCAGTCTCTTAAATCTTAGAAACTCAGGTTCTCCCTTCAAGAAAATGAGCAGTCTGGCTTCAGAGTAAAAATGCAGCACTGAAAGCAGCAAGGAACAAGTAGATGATGCTCTTCACATCCTGGAGATAGGCGACTCTAGCCTACTTATCCGCCTGAATCTCTCTGCAGCCATTAAAATGATGAACCCTAACTCATATAAGAGAATCCCCAAGGAACGAATAATCTTAAATGCACAGTCTTCATGTTGCTCTCATAGGGGCATATTATCAAGGGCTTTATCGCCGCTTTAGCGGCACTTTTGCCGCTAAAGCGGCGATAATTTTATCGCCCTATTAGCAAGCTGTCGCTAACAGGCGTTAGCGACAGCTTTCAGGCGTTAGAGGCCGCGTTTTCCATCGCCTTGCATGTCAGCGATAATTATCGCTAATGACATGCAAGGAAGGCGTTCCCTACTAAAAGCGACTGAAAACAGTCGCTAACACCACTACCCCCTATTAGCAAGGCAGGCGAAGCGATAAAATAATTCGCGCTAAGCGCGTTTATCGCTAGATTTTATCACCTGCTAGTGAGGATGACTTACCTGTTTAAAGTATAGGAGGTGTATTCTAATGCTGAATCCACCTTAGCGATAATGCGAGAATATCGCTGCTTTTCCAGCGATATTCTCACATTTTGCCGTTATCGCTGGAAATATTATCGCTATGGAGATAAACCTTACCAATAGGGTGTTATCTCAGCGATAATTTCCAGCGATAGGCAGCGTTAACAAAAAACGCGCTAAGTGCGTTTTGCGTTAAATATCGCAACTCCTTGCTAATATGCCCCTAAATTCCTAGATAATTGCAGTGAGTAAACCAAAATTGGCAAGCCCACCTTCAAAGCCCTCAACACTACTCCAAGGGATTCCCCAAGACTCAGTCCTCTTGCCATCTGTTCAATTTAGAAATAAAATCCCTTGCCTCATCCTCAAACAATCAAACATCACGTGTCATTTTTATGCTGACAACACACAGCTCTACCTCAAATTCTCATCCCCTGAAGCAAACAATGCATTTTCTGCAACTCTCAAAGATATTTTGTCTTGGGTGTTCATCCACCACCTCAAACTAAACCCAATTAAAATTAAATGTCCATTTATTTCATTCCGCAAATGCAACATAATAGTTGAAAAATGGTGAAGAAATCAGTCCGTTCTCAAGCACAACTCAATCATTGTTGACTCTGCAAACACCTTGAGTTCATCCTTGCCAAGTGCTTGAATCCACAAGAGCAATTCAATAATAATCCAACTTAGAATACTCAAAACAATCATGTAATTCATGTTAGAGTCCAAATTCGAGCCTATTGTTCAAACCCTAGTACTCCCAAGGTTAGAAAAATGTGAACTCCCTTTCCATAGGAATTCCCACTGTGTACCTAGATTTCCTCAATATAACACTACATGCGGCAGCTAGGCAGCAGGCACTGTGCCATCAGAACTCAAATCAATGTAGAGGTGTAAGAAATCTGCTTTTTCTGCATGGTCACTCCTATTTTCATCTTTTCCCTGTCCCTCATTTTGCTGGACTTAGAATTCTGTGCACTGTTACCCAGCTAAACTGGAGTAATGTTCCTGTGCCCCCCCTTTACACATGGATACATTGAGTATCCCTAGTTGACTTATTAAACTTGCCTAAAAGTCCTTAGTATGTGCTATAGAAAATTTACCAAGGGACTGGAAGTTAAATGTCACCTGTGGACTGCAGCACCTATTGCGCCATCCACTACATTGGCAATGAAAACATTGCTTCATGCTTACCCTGTGCAGCCTGACAGCAGAAGGTTGAACCCTGCTGCACAGACTTGTCAAAATCACCCTTTTTGATAGATGAGAAACCTTTGTTTTAAATATTAATAAATCACTGCTACCCCCACCTTGTTGCCCAAAAGTTAGGGTGTCTGATATTTAAAAGTGTAACATCTGTGAATTTAAAGTTGGCATGTTCCTCCAGTGACTAGGCCCCAATAGCTATTTATTCTGGCAGGGCAGAACCTACAATCTAGAAAATGTCAAAGGATAGATTATACATTTTATTTGGTAACTTTTCAGTATTTATTAAAAACCCAAATAAATGTTGAAGTCCTATTTTTAATAACTATACAGAAAAAGTATCTTTTAACATGTTGACTAATTCTTGCCAGCTTGCTGTAGCTGCCACTCAAGTACTTGACCATAATGACATGTACAAACCACACAATAGGCAGAGATGGCCTATATGAAGTCAGCAGAACATTCATGACTTGAGCAGTTGTCATCTTGCTGGTAAAACAGTGTCAAATCCTGCCTGACCATGTCTGAGGCATAAGTAAAATGTGTTCACCCTTTAAATGGATCAAACACGACCAGATGGGAATTTTGTATATCCCCTGTTTGGTTACTGTGGGACCCTGCTTTTGTCCTACCAGACTTCTGCCTCCTGATTTGTTGTGGGTCCAGGGCCTGAATCAAACTGGATTTTAGTGTTTGATGTGGAAAGACATTGTTGAATTCCAAAGTACCTTCCATACACAAGTTTAGTGTGGCTGAAGACTTCAGCCATCTTGGCATTGCCCTTGCACATGGCTTTTTGGGCCTGTTTGCAGTAAGGCTAACCGTAACTACTGAAAAAAGGATAAGGTTGCACCAGGCAATGCTTACCCCATGGGTTAGGGAGTGCCTAGGAGTAACACCAAACCATGAGCTGCTGCCAGGCATAAATGTGGCACCCCAAGTCACAATCCTTTTGGACCTCCAGAAGAACAGAAGAGGACTGCTCCCTGCTTGCTGTGACCTGAGTGGAGCCCTGAAGGACTGGCCCTGCTGGTACCCAAGACAAAGAAGTGGACTCCAAGGGTCAGTCAACTGACCTCCAGTATGATTTCATGAAAACAACAAGCTGCAATAGCATGTTTTCTGAAGTGAGCAGTTGACCAGTACCAACTGAACCTGGATCTGACCTTGCTGGTGGTCTCTTCCAGAGTGAGTTCTGGCTCCTAAGTGCTGCCCCTGGGGTCCTGGGAGCCTCAAAAGTGAATCTGAGGAGCTGCTCCAGAAAACCTGAAAAGTTGGGACCAAGGATATTTTTGTGCTTCCAAGACCTCCAGAGCGTCACGGGGGCCTTGCAGCAAAGGTGTCTGATTTTGATGCACCTTCCTCATTTACAGATTCAGGTTTGCCCCACTGAAGAATCTGGAGCTCCATAAAAAAATGAAGGTAAATCTATGACTGGTATGAATCCACTTGTATCCAACTAGGGCTCCATCGCGGTCAGCCTCAAGTCCTGCCTAGGTCCTAGTCAACTGCTTTCATAGTCTATCATTGGCACCAAGGGGCCTACTTATGAGGCCGTTTGTGTCACTCATGTTTGCACCACGCAATGTGGTGCAAGAGTGACACAAACCTTAAGAAGTATTTTTCAATTCACGCAAAGCCACTTTGTGTAGTTCTGAATAGCTCCAGAAATCTGGAGTAACGCAAAACAGAGCAAATTGATATGTTGCGTTACTCTGCCCTGGGAAGGCATACCATGGGCATTCCATGGGTGTTCCCACTCAACTGCCATGGCTTATGATGCATTCCCAGGTTTACAAGAACTTGTAAACCTGGGAATGCGCCAAAATCTTACACCTTCCCAAGGAAGATGTAAAGAGGAGAAATATCTCTATTTCTCCTCGTTTATTCCTCTTTCAGTGTGTGCTGCATTGTCCAGCATAAATAAAAAGAGGACTATGCCTCCCAGGATCCGTTTTGTGCAGGAAGGTGCAGGAAGGTATCTCTTCCTGCACAAAAAACAATCCTGCATGCAACACAGGCATCTTTGCATCATGGTGCAAGGGTGCCTGTATTAGCGCTAGGCAGCCAAAAGTTCGCCAGCCCAGGGGAAAGGACAGGAATGTGCAATATTTCCTTAAATACGGCACATTCCTGCCCATTCCCTATCACACAGGGCAGCGCAGCAGGGTGACTTGCTGTGCTGCACTGCTTGACTTCCCCATAAATAGGCCTCATGGTGCTTTTTAGTACTATTCCTATGTAAACATTTTAAAAATCATATCTATGGTTCTCCTTATCGAATTTTGGGCATTTTGGTTTTATTGTGGTTACTAGATTTTACTTTAGTTTTATAAGTTTGGGATATTTATTGTTTGGAGTTTCGACTTTATTTCCGTTTTGTTGCTGCAAAAATACTTTACACATTGGTTTAAGTTAAGCCTGCCTATTCTGCTCCATAGCTACCAAGGCGTTGAGCTCAGATTAATTTAGCAACTTTGGGATTCACCCTGAAAAGATTGTATCATTATTCCTTGATAGTCCTCAATAATATATTTTTTTAAAAGAAGTTAAATCATTTCATTATTACAAGTGACTATGAATGTTAGAAGTCACCTGTGATAAGGAAAATAGGTTTTTATACACGCAGGCTAGCATGTAGGGCCGGAGTGGGAACCGAAACCGGCCCTGGCAAACTGCTCAGCCGGGCCCCTCTGGGGGGGAGGGGGGTGCAGCCGAGCTGTTTGCTAGGGCCGGTTTCGGACGATTTTGTTACAGGGGGCCGATATTGCTGACCCCGTTAACAAAAACGGCCCCCAGGGACCCAAAACCAGCCCCCACCCTAGCTGCCCACCGGGGAAATGCCTGGTGCCCGCTACGGCCAGTCCGGCCTTGCTAGCATGTATTGCAGTTGCAAGTAGTTAGTTATACTTAGGATGTAGTTTCCATAGGAAGATTGTTTTTTCATTGCCAATAACTTTGGCGTTGATTGACAAAACTAATTTACCAGTCACTTCAGCTGCTGTGTTGAAAATTTTGGGGTGCCATGTCAAGCAGGTGCTTAGAAAAGGGGGGGGTCCCAAAATGCTTTTTCTCCCTGTTAATTTCCATAGGAAACTTTAGACTCGGATACAGCCCGAACTCCTGAACAGAATGACACCAAATTTGGCAGAAAAGTAGCTGTTGGTCCAGAAAGTACCCTTTTTTGTTAAATGTAAATCCGTTCAGTAGTTTTGGAGATATTTAAAGACATTTTCAGTTGTATTTCTAGGGACGTGGAGGATCCGCGACTCCTCCTGATCTCTTGCTGAGCTCTGATTGGCAGCCAACACTTCAAACCAGGAAGTGTTGGTAGCCATCTTGTGAACTCAGTTGAACCGAGTCACATGAAAAAACATTAAAAAAAAGAAAAGGAGGTAAGGTAGAAACACCCTGATCTCCTAGGCCTCTTGGCCGAGTCCCACAGGGAATCCCAGGGCCAAAAAAAGCATAAAAAAAACAAATAGGCGGGAGTCATGCTGGATCTGCTAAATATTGTAAAATAATGTGGGGGCCGCACGGCCCTCTCATGTCCCCTGGACCACCACCCTGTGGCAAAATCTAAACATTGAAGGGATCCACCATGGCTCTCTGGCCCCAGGGCCCCCCTCAAAGAGCCATTAATGGCCCTGGAGACCGCCACCCCCCTGGGCGGGCTCCGCTATGTCCCGGGGTGCAGAGCAGAGTTGGTTTCACAGACAGGGAGCTGCCTTTCCAGCAGCTCCCTGTCTGTGAAATCAATGCCGACTCTCGCAGGATGTGGGGAGCCGGCAGGGACCGCGGGGGCCTTG
Organism: Calotriton arnoldi; assembly: GCA_963921515.1. Taxonomy (NCBI): domain Eukaryota; kingdom Metazoa; phylum Chordata; class Amphibia; order Caudata; family Salamandridae; genus Calotriton; species Calotriton arnoldi. Next base: position 109,811 of record CAWUFW010019764.1, on the reverse strand, counting down.
AGGCTCGCCTGTGGTCCCTGATAATTTACAATGGGTTCCCTGGGTGGTACCAGGGCACCAAAAATGGAGGGCAGGCCCCGGGGGATGGGGTTCCTGGGGCCAAAATCAGCATGGGAAAAGGGCCATGCTGCCCCTCCCATTTTAAAAATACCTGGCCCCGGGGGAAGGGATCACCAAGGCCAAAATCGGCCGAGGAAGGGGGTCTACACAGCACCCATCCCCTAAACAACAAAAGAAAAAGAAAACACCCTGCAACTCTCCGGAGGCCCTGCCTCCTTTCTCCACCACTCTGCAAGCGTGCCTCAAGGTGCACTGCTGGTTGGGGGATAAAGTCCCATTGGCTATCTACATATGTGTATATAGATATGTATATAGGTCATATGAGATGTCATCAGTGATGTCACTAACCATATCATGAGTGATGTAATATGTGAAGTTATAAGCAGTGCATTGCTGGGGCACAAGTTATAGTTAGCTCATTAACTATAATGTCTGAATTTCACTGGTTTTGTACGAGTGAAACCTGATCCTAACTATATGTAACCTTTGGTTCTTTCAGTGAATTTCTACGTTTTTTTTATTCGAATTCCTTAACTATAGCGTCTCTGTAAACTTAGTTTTTTTCAGTAATTGTCTAAGGTTTTTAAAAATGGTAATTCCTAACTATAATGTCCCTGTAACCTTTGTTTTTTTCAGTAAATTTCTATGATTTTTTTAAAGTAGTAGTCACGTTTGCAGAGTGGTGGAGAAAGGGGGTGGGGTCTCAGGCCAGCTCTAAGGAATCCCACTGTGTAGGACTTACAGAAGGTACCAGGAGGGCTTCTTGGCCCCCAAGGTCCCTCAGGAGTAAAGTGGACTTCATCCCCCAATCAGTATTGCACTAGGAGCTGCGTTTGCAGAGTGATGGAGAAAGGGGGCTTGGCCTCTGAAGACCTCTTAGCAATCCCACTGTGTGGAACTTACTGGAGGTAGCAGGAGGGGTAGTTGGCCCCCAAGGACATCCTTGGGGGCCAACTACCCTTCCTGTTACTACCAGTAAGTCCCACGCAGCAGGATTGCTGAGAGGTTGTGGGAGGCCATGGCCACACACCCACTCACACACCTGTACAGGCAGTCTCACACCAACTCACAGACCCATACAGCCACTCAGGCACCCAGTAACAGACCCATGCAGGCACTGGCAGTCCCACTCACAGACCAAAACAGGCATTCCCAAACCGAGTCAAAGTCCCATGCAAGTACTCAGGCACCCATTTACAGACCCATACATAGGCACTCATATAGCCACGTTCAGACCCACACAGCCACTAACACACTCACTTACAGATCTACACATGAACTCTTATACCCACTGACAGAACCACACAGGCACTCACTGATCCACTAACAGAGCCATGTAGGCACTCACACACACACTAAGAAATCTATGCAGCACTGACAGATCAACTCACACACCCACACAGGTACTCACAGGTCCACTCACAGACCTATGCAGGTACTCAGTCACCCAGTCACAGACTCATGCCTTCACTTACACATTCAGTTACTGACCCAAAGAGGCACACTCACACCAATTCACAGACCCACACAGGCACTCATTTACCCTCTCACGGTTCTATGCTGGTACTTTCACACCCCTTCAGAGTCCCACACAGGCAGTCAAACACCCACTCACAGACCCACACAGCCACTCAGACACTCATTGACAGACCCAAACAAGCCCTCACAGACATACTCAAAGACCAGCTCATCTACTCACACACCCACTTATAGACCTATGCAGGTACTCAAAGAGACACTCATATACCCATGCAGGTATTTGCATATACTCACAGACCCATGCATCCACTTACACACCCACTTACATGACCACACAGGCACTCACACACCCACTCATAAAGCTATGCAGGCACTTCCAGACCCACTCACAGAAATGAATGAAATGAAATGAAATTTGTACTTGTAAAGCGCACCCATACCCCCAAAGGGGTGTCCAGGCGCTGTACGCATACCGCTGTGGAACCCTTCCTGGCTTTTCCCTGTGAAATGTCCACTCCTGGGCACCCCCAGGGTGAAGCCAGGCATCCCAGCGCTGTTGGGGCCGTTGTGGAGATTAAGCAAGCTATTGCCCAGAGTTGCAGAGTGGGACCCATGATTAGAATAGGCACCGAGGCGAGAATTATCAGGTCCGAGGAAATTGAGCCCAAGACCCGCCGAGGCGGGAATTGAACCCTGGTCCCGGGCCAGATCTCTGCATCAGGGTCTGCCGCTCTAACCATTGAGCCACACTTCTCCTCAGATATCTACTCATATACCCACAAAACCATTCACACACCCATTTACAGACCCAGACAGAGACTTATACACCCACTCACAAACCCACTCAGACACTCACATACCCACTCAGAAACTCACTCACACTCATACACCAACTCACAGACCAACACAGACACTTACACACCCACAAAACCACACACACCCTCAGGAACAGAGGTTTTCTTGCATGTACTAGAGCAGGCAGGAAAACCTTTGTTTGCTCCCACCCGGTGGGAGCAGTCCCAAAACTCTCACTACGCAGAAGTGAACACAAAGTCATCTCCCAGCCAGAAGGGGCTTTGGAAATGCCCCCAGCTAGCAGGAGCTTTGAAAATGCTCCTGCTGGCTGGGAGTAGACGTTTGTTCTGTTTCCCTGCCTACACTGATATGGGCAGGGACACAGAACAAGAGATTGCTCCCACACAGAGGAAGTAGCATAAGTAGCTGCTTCCTGCAGGCAGAAGCAATGCTGGCTCCCGGGGCATGTGGGGAGCTGGCAGGGGCTGTGGGGGCTCTGAGGCTATCCTTCGTGGCTCAAACATTGTTGATAATGGGTGCCCTGGGTGGGCACTAAGGCACACACCTTTAAATAAGGTATTGGGACCCAGGAGATGGGGTACCCAGGGCCAAAAACAGCTCAGGGAGGGTGGTACAATCCCCTTTCAATTAAGTAGCAGTCCTGGGGGATGGGGTCCCCAGGGCTTTTTGAATGCTTGGGGAGAGGGCCCCCCCCACTTAAAATATACTTTGGGCCCGAGGTATTAGGTCTCCAGGGCCAAAAACGGCTTGGCCATGTGACCTCCTAGCCCCTTTCAATTATTAGTGGCCCTGGAGGATGCGGTACCCAGGGCCTAATAAGGCTGAGTGAGGGGGCCACGTGGCCCCCTCCACTTTAAACAAAACAGCCCTGGGAATCAGGTTTCCAGGGTTTAATGAGGCTTGAGGGGTCACACGGCCACCCTCCCCTTTAAAAAATACAACGCCCTGAGGAATGGGGTCCCCAGGGCCTAATGAGGCTCGGTGAGGGGGGCCAAAAACCCCCCTCCCTTTTTCCTTGGTATAACCCCATGGGATGGGATCCCTGTGGCCTAATAAGGCATGGTGAGGGGGTCAGACAGCCCCCTCCCCTTTGTATTATGGTTGGCTCTGGGAATGGGGTCCCTGGGGTCCTACAGCTAAGTCTATGCTATGCATGGCAAAGTCTGTGCATGGTGTGGGGTTGGCAGCCTGGTAGGAGTTGGAAGCAGGACATGGGTTCAGCACTGGCCATGCGGCTAACCCCACACCATGCATTAGTAAAGGCCATGCGCAGCATGGTGTTTGCTGCCTCAAGGTGACTGCATGCTGGATGTTGGAAGCAGGGCCTGGTTGCAACTAAACTAGTACACCCGTTGGATGATGTCATCAGTGATGTCATAAGTTACATCATCAATGATGTCATAAATAATGTCATTTGAGATGCAATTTATGATGTCATAAATGATGTCATAGAACATGTCATGAGAAATGTAATAGTTGAGATCGTAAGTAGTGCATAACTATAACTGGTGAATTTCTGTGTTTTTTTGTTCAAAACGTTAATGTTGACACTGAGATATTCACCTAACTATAACGTTACTCTAACCTGTGTTCTTTTTCAGTGAATATATATCTAAATAATTGTTTTCCTATGGTGTGTGGTATATATAAAAATCTTTTATGCAAATTATTAAAAGGAGGAAAAGTGAATAAAAATAGAATTTTTGTGCAATAATATGACAAGTGCAATGGGACTTTTTTCCGTTGAATCTCTCCATCATTGTGCTGAATCCAAATTTGAGATAAACTTTTACTCATGAGCTCTCATTGAGAAGAAAGAAAAAAGAAAAAAATTGTGAAATAGATTGCATAAAGCACTAAGCACCTTTTTTCGCAGAACTTACATATCATCAACCCTTTCTGGATCAATGTCACTTGGAGAAAACATGAACAGTGAAGAATAAGACACTATGACATGGACTAATCAATATGAACTCCTGATTAGCACATGGCTCTGAGTTTTATTGCACATCGCACTTTAGAAAACGAAACCATTAAGGACAATAACTTGATTGATTGAGTACTTTACAGATATTTATGTTATTGAACTTATACAATATAAATGCTCGTTTTTAATGTCTTTTAAGAATTGCATTTTTCTCCTTAACTCCTCCTGATAGAAAGAACTATTGCGTAATTTTGCACAAAAATATTCAAATGTTTTTATCTCCTCTTAAGAGCAACTATGAATTTATGTAATTTTGTTTCTTACTGCCTTGCAATAATGGTACTTTACTGATAGAAACATGAGTAAAAATGGCAGCCGTAAGTTGCCATATCTCTGTATAAGATGAGGGTCAGCAGTCTAGTATGTTGTAAATAATTGAAACAGACAAGGGATCTAAATGCACATGTTCACTTTAAATAGACGTTCTAGATATCAGGACTCTATGGTCCAGTTGAAGGCAGGAGCCGAAACAAGTTGACCGTCCATGCTTTGCACAATGGTGTACTAATAAAGCACTTTTTGGTTAAATACCTGTGGATTTTGGCTCCGTGGTGCTGTGGAACTCTTGCCGTGTGGAGTTTTGTTGGAATATATATATATTTTTTTTTCAGGATCGTTATAGTTAGGCTGACATTTCTTTTGTACAAAACCAGAGAAATTCAGCCATTATAGTTACCTTAGTTAACTATAACTTGTGCCCCTGCAATGCAGTGTGTGAGTAACTGTATAAGTGAATAATTAAGCATCTCAGTGAATGTATGGGTGAGTGACTTGTTGTGTGAATGTCTGTATCTGTCAGTTGGTGTCTAAGTGGCTGCATGGGTGTGTGAGTGGGTATGTGAGTTTCTGTATGGGTGAGTGATTGGTTGTCTGAGTACCTCTATGGGTGTCTGAGTGTCTGTATGGCTGTGTAGGTGAATTAATGGATGTGTTAGTGGGATATGAGTGAGAAACTGCATAAGTGAGTGTTGGAGTATAAGTGATTGTAGGTGTGACTGAGTGATTGCGAGAGTGGTCGTATAGGTGAGTTTGTGCTTGTGTCAGTGACTATATAAGTTAGTGAGTATGTGTTAGTATCTGAATGAATAAATGAGTGTGTGCGTGTATACATGTATAGGAGAGTAAATGGCTGTGTGATTAACTCTATAGGTGACTTAGTAGGTGTGTGAGTAGCTCTATGAGTGAATGACTGTGTCTGAGTGCCTGCATGGCTATATGAGTGGATATATCAGTGGCTTTATTAGTGAGTGAGTGAGTGTATGAGTGGCTGTATGGGTGAGTGAGTGGATGTGTGTGTAGACCTATGAATCAGTAAGTGGGTATGCAAGTACTGGTATGAGTGTGCCGATGGTTTCGAGAATGCTAGTGTGAAAGTTAGAGTGGGTGTATAAAATGTTTTATGGGGGTGTGAGTGGGTGCGTCAGAGATTCTGTGGATGATGTCCTCAGTGATGTAATTTGAGATGTCATCAGTGATGTCACTGACCATGTCATGAGTGATGTAATATGTGAAGTCATAAGCAGTGCATCACAGGGGTGCTAGTTATGGTTAACTCAGGTAACTATAACGGCTGAATTTCTCTGGTTTTGTATGAGTGAAATGTCAGCCTAACTATAACTTTCCTGAAATCTTTAGTTTTTTCAGTGAATTTCTAAGCTTTTTAAAAATGCTAATTCCTAACTATAACATCCCTGTAACCTTTGCTTTTTTTAGTGAATTTCTAAGGTTTTTTAACTAGCAGTCACGTTTGCAGAGTGGTGGAGAAAGGGGGCTAGGCTTCCGACCAGCTCTCAGGAATTCCACTGAGTAGGACTTACAGGAGGTACCAGGAGGGCTTCTTGGCCCCCAAGGTCCCTCTGGAGCCAAGGGGACTTTATCCCCCAACTAGTAGTGCGCCGGGAGGCATATTTGCAGACTGGTGGAAAAAGGGGGCATGGCCTTTGACAACTTCTCAGCAATCCTGCTATGTGGGACCTACTGGAGGTAACAGGAGGTCTTGTTGGCCCCCAAGGACCCTCAGCAGCCAAGGGGACTTCATCCTCCAACCAGCAGCATGCCAGGAGGTGCATTTGCAGGGTAGTGGAGAAAGGGAGCAGTGCTCCCGCCATCACATAGCAAACTGCAATGTCCTGGGGTGGGCACCCTGGGACGCTGCTAGAGACGGCCCTGAGTGGTGGCGGTCCCCAGGGCCATTTACCACTCCAGGAGGGGGGCTGCACAGCCCTCCTCTGATTTGGAAAGTAGCCCCGAGGAGGTGGGTGTCCCCGGGGCTGTGTGGGGGCTCAAGCCCACCCACACATTATTTTATACATAGCCCTGGGGAGGTGGTGGTCCCTGGGGCTGCGTGGGGGCAGGATCCCCCCATGCCTAATTATCTATATAGCCCTGGGGAGTTAGCAGTCCCTGGGCTGGTGGGGGGCCATGTTGCCCCCCTGCATTTCACAAACATAGCTCCGGCGATGTGGTGGTCCCTGTGGCTGGTTGGGGGGGCAGCTGGTTGCTGGGTAACATTCCTAAATATGAATCCATCTCCAAGGAAATTCACCAACTCCACTGGCTCCCAGTGGCCAAACGAATTGAGTTTAAAGCCCTCTGCTTAGCTTTCAAGGCTTTGAATAATACAGGACCGCTATCGCTCAAAAGGCTATTTACCTGGTACCATCCGGCCAGACAGTTGCGGTCCTAAGGCACAAGACTGATGAAAGTACCCAGAATACGCACCACGACTTGGGGCGGCAGGAGTCTTTCTTATGGTACTGCAAAGCTGTGGAATACACTACCAGCCGAGCTGAGAGGAGCAGCCTCCCTCACCATTTTTAGGAAAAAGCTAAAAACTTGGCTTTTCCAGAACTGAGTAACTAGCAGGAATTACTGCAGTCAATAGCGCCAAGACAACCCCGGGTATTCGTGCGATTAATAAGTCTCTTTAAAATTAACATTAACATTAACAAAAGCCCCCTATGCATTGATTTTTGTTAATATAGCCCTGGGGTTGGCTGTCCCAGGGTCATTTACTTCTCAAGGAGGGGGGCCCAGGGTTGTGTGGGGGGGCTTGAGCCCCTCCACACCCAATTATTTACATAGCCCCAGGGAGGTGGTGGTCCCCGAGGCTGTGGAGGTGCGCATGACCCCCCACATTTCACAAACATAGCCCCGGGGAGGTGGCGGTCCCCGGGGCTGCAGGGGGCCTTGTAGCCCCACCACATTCAATATATAAGCCCCAGGAAGGTGGTGATCCCCAGGGCTGCGGGGGCCCATGCAGGCCCCCACATCTCTTTTTATAATTGCCCCCGGGACCTGGCCCACCTGGGGGCCTAAAGAAAACAAGGTGCAGGAGCCCGCGCTTTGTTTTTTTAAAACAATTTGGGCGGATTCACGGATCCACAGCGGAACCGCAGAATGTTTTAAAAAAAATAGGTTTATTTGGCCCTGGGGGTCCCTGTGGGCCCCCCCTGAGCAGGCCTAGAGGGCCAGGGTGTTTCTACCCTGACACCTTTTCTTGTTTTTTAACCTTTTTTCTTGTGACTCGGTTCAACCGAGTCACAAGATGGCTGCCAACACTTTCTCGAGATTGGGAGGATTCACGGATCTTCCACATCCCTAGTGGTATATCTGAAACATGTTTAAATTTCTCAGGAACTACTGAATGGATTTACATCATTTAACGAAAAGAGTGTTTTCTGAACCAAGAGCTACCTTTTTGCCAAATTTGGTGCAATTCCGTTCAGCAGTTCGGGCTGTAGCCGTGCATAATTTTCCTATGGAAATTCACATGGAGAAAATGCATTTTTGGACCCCCCCTTTTTCTCGCCCCCGCTAGATGAATCACACCGAAACACAGCAGCTGACCTGACTGCCCCATTAGTTTAGAAAATTTCGCGAATATTCGTCAAACGATGCCAAAGTTATTGACAAAAGAAAAAATGCTTTTCCTAAGGAAACTAGGTCCTAACTATAACTACCCACTGGCAACATATATATATATATATATATATATATATATATATATATATATATATATATATATATATATATAGTTATAGTTATAGTTATAGTTATGAACTAGTTTCCATAGGAAAAGTGTTTTTTGATTTGCCAATATCTTTGGCGCCGTTTGACGAATCTTCGCGAAATTTTCAAAGCTAATGGGGCGCTCCGTTCAGCTCCTGTCTTGAATGTTACAGGGTGATTCATTAAGCGGGGGCCGAGAAAAAAGGGGGGACCCAAAACGTGTTTTCTCCATGTTAATTTCCGTAGGAACTTTTGTCACAGCTACAGCGTGAACTGCTGAACGGAATTACACCAAATTTGGCACGGAGGTAGCCAGAGTGCACTCTTTGCTTTAAATAATGTGTAAATCTGTTCAGTAGTTCCTGAGAAATTTAAAAATTTCGATATCTGGTGACCGCAGTGGATCCGCGAACCCTCCCGATCACGAGCTTCATTCTAATTGGCTGGCAACACTTCAAACCAAGAAGTGTTGGCAGCCATCTTGTGACTCTGTAGAACCGAGTCACTAGAAAAAAGGTTAAAAATGAAGAAAAGGGGACAGGGTAGAAACACCCTGACCCCCTATGCGTGCTCAGGAGGTCCCAAAAAAGCAACAAAAACAAATTGTCGGGATTTGCGCTGGGTGCGCGAATCCGGCTGAAAAAAAAAATGAAGCAGTGGCTCCCGCGCTTCGTTTTCTAGAAGCCCCCTGGTGGGCCAGGTCCTGGGGCAATGCAAAATTATCATGTGGGGGCCTGCGGGGGCCCCCGCAGCCCCAGGGACGGCCATATCCCCGGGGCTTTGTTATTAATGTGTGGGGGCACGCGGCCCCCCAGCAGCCCCAGGGACCACCACCTCCCCGGGGCATTACTTAAATTATGTGGGGGAGCCTCGCGGGCCCCCCAAGCCCTAGGGACCGCCACCTCCCTGGGGCTTCAATTTAAATAAACAAGTGTGGGGGGGCTCCTGCCCCCACACTGCCCTGGGGACCTCCGTCACCCAAGGGGAACACTGAAATTGAGGGCGGGGGGCCTTGCAGGCCACCCCAAGCCCCGGGGACTGCCACCTCACCGGGGCTCCAAAACAATTAAAGAAGTGTGGGGTGGGCTCCTGCCCCCCCACACTGCCCCGGGGACCACCACCTCTGCGGGGCACAAATTATGCTAATGCGGGGGTCCTTTGCGGGCCCCGGGTACCACCACCTCCCCTGGGCTACATGCATGTTGGGAGGGGGGCCATGCGGCCCCCCTCCTGGAGCCCTCCATGGCCCTGGGGACTGCCACCCCCAGGACCGGCTCCAGCAATGTCCCGGGGTGCCCACCCCTGGGACTTTGCAGTTTGCAATGGTGCCCTGTCATTGCAATCTCTGCTTTGCTTCATGGAAGCGAGAGCAGAAAACATGCTCTCGCTTCCATGGCCTCTTGGCACATTGCTGGTGGGCCAATGAGGTTCTCTTGTGTCCTGAGGACGTCAGGACTAAAGTGGACCTCATCCCCTGAGCAGCAGTGCGCCCGGTGGCACGTTTGCAGAGTGGTGTAAAAAGGGGGCATGGCCTCGGACCACTCTCAGCAATCCAGTAGTGTGGGGCTTACTAGAGATAATAGGAGGGCTAGTTGGCCCCCAGGGACCCTCAGGAGGCAAGGGGACTTCATCCCCCAACCAAGAGCGCGCCAGGAGGTGCATTTGCAGAGTGGTGGAGAAAGGGGGTGTGGCCTGTGTCCACTCTCAGCAATCCCACTATCTGCGGCTTACTGGAGGTATCAGGTAGGCTAGTTGGCCCCTAAGGACCACCACAAGCCAAGGGGACTTCAATCCCCATCCCAGAGCACGCCAGGAGGTGTGTTTGCAGAGTGGTGGGCAAAGGGAGCGTGGCCTGCTATGAGAACTTAGCAATCCTGCTGTGTGGGACTTACTGGATGTAATAGGAGGGGTAGTTGGCCCCCAAAGATGTCCTTGGGGGCCAACTACCCCTCCTGTTACCTTTAGTAAGTCCCACACAGTGGGATTGCTGAGGGGGGTTCAGAGGCCACGCCCCCTTTCTCCTCCACTCTGCAAACACGCCTCCTGGCACACTACAGGTTGGGGGATGAAGTCCACTTTAACCTGAGGGACTTTGGGGGCCAAGAAGCCTTCCTGGTACCGCCTGTAAGTCCTACGCAGCAGAATTCCTGAGCGCTGGTCAGAGGCCAGCACCCTTTCTCCGCCACTCTGCAAACGCGACTACTAGTTAAAGAAGCATTTGCAATGTAATAGGTTTCACATTTGCGAGAGTTAGAGCTATTGGCATTGTAAATGTAAACGTTTTTTACTAATGTTTTTTGGAGTGGAGTGGATGTACGTTGTGTGTAGTGGAATTATTTGGTATGTTGTGCAGAGAGATTATGTGGATAGAAAGTATGTGGTATTTAATGTAGAGTTGGATTATGTGTTAGGGAAAGTAATTATGTGGTATGGTAGTCTGTGTTGTGGAGTGGTAACCTCAGGTTTAGTCTTCCTCGTTTCCATAGAAGCTAAACTATGAACTCAATGAGACAAAAAACAGAAGGAATCACTGAGGAGCACTTCTGGACCTAGTCAGAGGTATGAGCAGGGCCACTGGAATTATGCGACTGTTTGGCTGCACCGACTTTCTCACAATTATAAATTTTCCGCATTAGCCACATAATCCATCATCTGCTGCCTAATCTGCAGATTTGAACAAAAAATGCCTTGTTTCTAGCTCAAACGACTCAAACATTACCAAAAATACAGAGACAAGTGTTACAGTGTGGTGGAATGCCCTTTGCAAACCCAGAATGGTCACCTGTTACTTATTGCTAAATGTGGGTGTTAAATTGGTACTCATGGTGTGCAAGCCACTCTTGGTTCTTTCTGCACCTCTCTTGCCTCTTTCTGCATTTCTGTTGCTTCTTTCTGCACATTTATTTCTTTTTCAGCCCTTCTCTTGCCTTTTTCTGCACATCTCTTCTACTTTCTGTACCTCTCTTGCCTCTTTCTGCACCTCTGTTGCCTCTTTCTTCACCTCACCCGCTTCTTTGTGCACCCCTCTTGCCTCTTTCTGCACCTTTCTTTCCTCTTTCTGCACCCCTCTTCCCTCTTTCTGCACCCCTCCTGCCTCTTTCTGCACCTCTGTTCCTTCTTTCTGCACTTCTTTTGTTTCTTTCTGCACCTCTCTTGCTTCTTTCTGCACCTCTCTTGCTTCTTTCTGCACCCCTCTTGCCTCTTTCACCACCCCTCTTCCCCTTTTCTGCATGTCTGTTGCTTCTTTCTGCTCTTCTCTTTCCGCTTTCTCCATCCCTCTTCCCTCTTTCTGCATCTCTGTTGCTTCTTTCTGCACTTATCTTGCCTCTTTCTGCGCCTCTCTTGCTTCTTTCTGTACCCCTTGTGCCTCTTTCTTCACCCCTCTTCTCTCTTTCTGCACTCCTCCTGCCTCTTTCTGCACCTCTGTTACTTCTTTCTGCACTTCTTTTGTTTCTTTCTGTACCTCTCATGCTTCTTTCTGCATCCCTCTTGCCTCTTTCTCCACCCCTCTTCCCCTTTCTGCATCTCTGTTGCTTCTTTCTGCACTTCTCTTGTCTCTTTCTCCACCCCTCTTCTCTCTTTCTGCACCTCTGTTGCTTCTTTCTGCACCTCTGTTGCTTCTTTCTGTACCTCTCTTGCCTCTTTCTGCACCCCTCTTGCATCTTTCTGCACCTCTGTTCCTTCTTTCTGCACTCCTCTTGCTTCTTTCTACACCTCTCTTGCTTCTTTCTGCACTACTCTTGCTCCTTTCTACACCCCTCTTCCCTCTATCTGCACCCCTCTTGCCTCTTTCTGCACCTCTGTTCCTTCTTTCTGCATTCCTCTTGCTTCTTTCTACACCTCTCTTGCTTCTTTCTGCACCACTCTTGCTCCGTTCTGCACCCCTCTTCCCTCTATCTGCACCCCTCTTGCCTCTTTCTGCACCTCTGATCCTTCTTTCTACACTTCTTTTGTTTCTTTCCGCAGATCTCTTGCTTCTTTCTGCACCCCATGTGCCTCTTTCTGTACACCTCTTACCTCTTTTTGCACCCCTCTTGCCTATTTCTGCACCTCTGTTGCTTCTTTCCGCACTTCTTTTTTCTTTCTGCACCTCTCTTGCTTCTTTTTGCACCCCTCTTGCTGCTTTCTCCACCCCTGTTACACCTTTTTGCATCTCTGTTGCTTCTTTCTGCACTTCTCTTGCCTCTTTCTCCAACCCTCATCTCTCTTTCTGCACCTCTGTTGCTTCTTTCTGCAATTCTCTTGCTTCTTTCTGCAACTCTGTCCCTTCTTTCTGCAACCCTTGTGCCTCTTTCTGCACCCCTCTTCCCTCTTTCTGCACCCCTCTTGCCTCTTTCTGCACCTCTGTTGCTTTTTTCTGCACTCCTCTTGCTTCTTTCTACACCCCTCTTGCTTCTTTCTGCACCACACTTGCTCCTTTCTGCACCCCTCTTCCCTCTATCTGCACCCCTCTTGCCTCTTTATGCACCTCTGTTCCTTATTTCTGCACTTCTTTTGTTTCTTTCTGCACCTCTCTTGCTTCTTTCTGCACCCCTCTTGCCGCTTTCTCCACCCCTGTTCCACCTTTTTGCATCTCTGTTGCTTTTTTCTGCTCTTTTCTTGCCTCTTTCTCCACCCCTCATCCCTCTTTCTGCACCTCTGTTGCTTCTGTCTGCAAATCGCTTGCTTCTTTCTGCACCTCTGTCCCTTCTTTCTGCAACCCTTGTGCCTCTTTCTGCACCCCTCTTCCCTCTTTATGCACCCATCTTGCCTCTTTCTGAATCTCTGTTCCTTCTTTCTGCACTTCTTTTGTTTCTTTCTGCAACTCTCTTGCTTCTTTCTGCATCCTTCTTGCTTCTTTCTGTATCTCTCTTGCCTCTTTCCCCACCCCACTTCCCCCTTTCTGCATCTCTGTTGCTTCTTTCTGCACTACTCTTGCTTCTTTCTGTACCTCTCTTGCTTCTTTCTGCACCACTCGTGCTTCTTTCTGCACCCCTCTTCCCTCTTTCTGCACCCCTCTTGCCTCTTTCAGCACCTCTGTTCCTTCTTTCTGCTCTTCTTTTGTTTCTTTCTGCACCTCTCTTGCTTCATTCTGCACCCCTCTTGCCACTTTCTCTACCCCTGTTCCCCCTTTTTGCATCTCTCTTGCTTCTTTCTGCACCCCTCTTGCCGCTTTCTCCACCCCTGTTACACCTTTTTGCATCTCTGTTGCTTCTTTCTGCACTTCTCTTGCCTCTTTCTCCAACCCTCATCCCTCTTTCTGCACCTCTGTTGCTTCTTTCTGCAATTCTCTTGCTTCTTTCTGCACCTCTGTCCCTTCTTTCTGCAACCCTTGTGCCTCTTTCTGCATCCCTCTTCCCTCTTCCTGCACCCCCTTGCTTCTTTCTGCACCTCTGTTGCTTCTTTCTGCACTCCTCTTGCTTCTTTCTACACCCCTCTTGCTTCTTTATGCACCACTCTTGCTCCTTTCTGCACCCCTCTTCCCTCTATCTGCACCCCTCTTGCCTCTTTATGTACCTCTGTTCCTTATTTCTGCACTTCTTTTGTTTCTTTCTGCACCTCTCTTGCTTCTTTCTGCACCCCTCTTGCCGCTTTCTCCACCCCTGTTCCACCTTTTTGCATCTCTGTTGCTTCTTTCTGCTCTTTTCTTGCCTCTTTTTAAACCCCTCATCCCTCTTTCTGCACCTCTGTTGCTTCTTTCTGCAAATCGCTTGCTTCTTTCTGCACCTCTGTCCCTTCTTTCTGCAACCCTTGTGCCTCTTTCAGCACCCCTCTACCCTCTTTCTGCACCCCTCTTGCCTCTTTCTGCATCTCTGTTCCTTCTTTCTGCACTTCTTGTGTTTCTTTCTGCAACTCTCTTGCTTCTTTCTGCACCCCTCTTGCTCCTTTCTGTATCCTTCTTGCCTCTTTCCCCACCCCACTTTCCCCTTTCTGCATCTCTGTTGCTTCTTTCTGCACTACTCTTGCTTCTTTCTGTACCTCTCTTGCTTCTTTCTGCACCACTCGTGCTTCTTTCTGCACCCCTCTTCCCTTTTTCTGCACCCCTCTTGCCTCTTTCAGCACCTCTGTTCCTTCTTTCTGCTCTTCTTTTGTTTCTTTCTGCACATCTCTTGCTTCATTCTGCACCCCTCTTGCCACTTTCTCTACCCCTGTTACCCCTTTTTGCATCTCTGTTGCTTCTTTCTGCACTTCTCTTACCTCTTTCTCCACCCCTCATCCCTCTTTCTGCACCTCTGTTGCTTCTTTCTGCACCTCGGTCCCTTCTTTCTGCAACCCTTGAGCCTCTTTCTGCACCCCTCTTCCCTCTTTCTGCACCTCTCTTGCCTCTTTCTGCACCTCTGTTCCTTCTTTCTGCAATTCATTTGTTTCTTTCTGCAACTCTCTTGCTTATTTCTGTATCCCTCTTGCCTCCTTCTTCACCCCACACCCCCCTTTCTGCATCTCTGTTGCTTCTTTATGCACTTCTCTTGCTTCTTTCCGCACCTCTCTTGCTTCTTTCTGCACCCCTCGTGCCTCTTTCTACACCCCTCTTCCCTTTTTCTGCACTCTTCTTCCCTCTTTCTGCACCTCTGTTGCTTCTTTCTGCATTTCTTTTGTTTCTTTCTGCATGTCTCTTGCTTCTTTCTGCACGCTCTTGCCTCTTTCTCCACCCCTCTTCCCACTTTTTCATCTCTGTTGCTTCTTTCTGCACTTCGCTTGCCTCTTTCTCCATCCCTCATCCGTCTTTCTGCACCTCTGTTGCTTCTTTCTGCACTTCTCTTGCTTCTTTCTGCACCTCTCTTGCTTCTTTCTGCACCCCTCTTCCCTCTTTCTGCACACCTCTTGCCTCTTTATGCACCTCTGTTCCTTCTTTGTGGTCTTCTTTTGTTTCTTTCTGCAGCTCTCTTGCTTCTTTCTGCAGCCCTTTACCTCTTTCTCCACCCCTCTTCTCTTTTTCTGCACCCGTTGCCTCTTTCTGCACCCCTGTTTCTTCTTTCTGCACTTCATTTGTTTCTTTCTGCACATCTCTTGCTTCTTTCTGTACTTCTCTCGCCTCTTTCTGTACTCAAATGGGAAGTGCAAGCTGTCAAGTTTAAAGGTCTGCGTGCTCTTGTGACTCAGGTGTATGTCTACTTGTATATGTATTCTCACATGTGTTATGCATCTGAAGATGGTAGATAAAAAGTGGGTAGCTTCTTCTATAGGTGGTTAAATGTTCTCAGTTCTGCTCTCTCATTCAGTTGCACAGGCAGACATGTCTTATAGGTGTTATAGAACCCCTCAAATATACTATTGAATATCCATGTGCCCTGTATTATGAGCAGAAAGAAATACATACACCTTTTTCTACACATATTTGCAGAGTATGCTGTTTGAAACACAGGTATTCAAGTATTTCTATGTTTATTTTTATGTAACATGTCACTCGGTAAAAGCAGAGACACGCATGCATACCTTCACAAACTTGGTCAGGCTTACACAGTGATTTGCATAGGATTGCTGTTTTATATTTGGTAGGTAGGCCTAACATTCTGAGCAGTCAATTAATAGTGCACCTTCAAGAGAAAAGTGAGGTTTAAGACATCTTGGGAGAAGGATTAATGATTAGGCTACTTTGTATGAGTCTGTTGTAAGGTACAGTCAAAGTAGGCCTCTTTCTGTACCTCTGTTGGTTCTTTCTGCACTTCTCTTGCTTCTTTCTGCACCTTTCTTCCTCTTTTTGGACTTCTGTTGCCTCTTTCTGCACATCTCTTCTACTTTCTGCACCTCTCTTGCCTCTTTCTGCACCTCTGTTGCCTCTTTCTGTACCTCACTTGCTTCTTTGTGCACCCTTCTTGCCTCTTTCTGAACCTCTCTTGCCTCTTTCTGCACCCCTCTTCCCTCTTTCTGCACCCCTCCTTCCTATTCCTGCACCTCTGTTCCTTCTTTCTGCACTTCTTTTGTTTCTTTCTGCACCTCTCTTGCTTCTTTCTCTACCCCTCTTGCCTATTTCTCTATCCCTATTCCCCCTTTCTGCATGTCTGTTGCTTCTTTCTGCACTTCTCTTGCCTCTTTCTCCACCTCTCTTCCCTCTTTCTGCATCTCTGTTGCTTCTTTCTGCACTTATCTTGCGTCTTTCTGCACCTCTCTTGCTTCTTTCTGCACCCCTTGTGCTTCTTTCTGCATCCCTCTTCTCTCTTTCTGCAGTCCTCTTGCTTCTTTCTGTACCTCTGTTCCTTCTTTTTGCACTTCTTTTGTTTCTTTCTGCACCTCTTTTGCTGCAATAAAAGTAATGCACCTCTTGGAGAAGTTACTGATTTCTTTTGGAGAAAGGAGTACCAAGCCAGAGGAGCTCCTCATATACACATGCTATTATGGATCAAGAATGCATAAAAATTTGGAACTGATACTGATGAAAGTGTTTTGTCTTTCATCGAGGAGTATGTTACCTGTGCCATTCCAAAAAAAGGAGGAGAAAACAGCTTGAGACAACAAATTTTACGGTTTCAAAGTCATCGATGTGTAAAATATTGTCGACAAAAATACAAGTCAAAGTTAAAATTTTACACAAAATGTCGTTTTAGATTCCCACGTTCAATAATTTCAAAAGGAAGAGTCAATAGTTTTATGTCAGCAGTAAGGCATACTATAACTCGAAAATCTCCGAAGAATACATACAGCATAAAAAGAACTGAAGATTCAAAGTATATTAATGACTACAATCCAGTGGTTTTGAAAATGTGGAATGCAAACATGGATATCCAGTATATTGCAGATAATTCAATTGCTGTTGCTCGCTATGTTACGTCATATATAACCAAATTTGAAAAGACAGAGTTGAAAGAAATGTGGGAAGAAATTTCACAAGAGAAGAGTCTTAGTAAGAAATTGTACAGTTTTAGCTTGAAAATGCTTTCCCATTGAGAGATTGGATCATATGAATGTTCAGATCGGTTGAGCTCTGCCAGTTTATATTCAAAGTCAAGCGGAATCGTTTGGGTGTAGGTCTTGCCGTCACACGAAATAGAGTATTGAAATCTCTACAAGAAATTGAATATTTAGCATTGAATGAACCAGAAAGCACAGATATTGTTAAAACTAATATGTTGGATACGTACTATCCCAAAAGGAGTCCACATCTGAAAAACCTATGTCTCTGTGAAGTACTGCAACATTACAGCTTTAAGAGAAATGTTACAGAGAATATAAATGAAGAAAAAAATGCCGTAGTTGGATGTGATGGACGTTTGGTAAATCATGCCAAAGGAAATCTTATTAACCACAGAAAACTTAGTTGCAAAACTCCAGATAAAAGGGAATTTTTCTATTTAGCACTTCTGCAACTCTTCAAGCCTTGGCGTAGTGAAATGGAATTACTTGGAGATTTCGACTGCTATGAAGAGTCTTTTAATGCATGTAAAGATAGCATTCAATGCACAATTTTCCCAACTTATCTACAAATGTTAAATGAAGAGATTGAATAAGAAACTATTGCAGCTGAAATAGCTAGAGACAGTTCTCAAGTTAGTCAAAGTTCTGCTCCACTAAGTCAAGATCCACTAGGACAACCAATTATTGAAAATGAAGCAGCAATAGCCATGAACTAAGTAGAAACGGCAATGCAACAATCACAACAGGATATTATTCAGTTGGGAAACTTGGAAGAAGAACTAAATATTGAACAAAAAGAAATATATCAGCAAGTGACAGGACAGATACAGCATGGTTTGCTGCATAAAAAAAAGAATGCCAATGCACATCATTTAAACCTTTTCTAATGTACATCAGTGGTCAAGCTGGAACAGGAAAAAGTGTCTTAATTAAAGTTTTGACGAGTTATCTATACAAAACCACTGAATCACATTTATCTTGTGTTGTAACAGCTACAACTGGATTAGCAGCACACAACATTAAAGGGATTACTTTACATCGATTACTCATGCTGCCAGTTGAACATGAAAATAAATTGGAATATCAGAAGCCAGCTGGAGAAGCTTGTTATGAAGTTTCAAGAGTACTGAAGAAAATTAAACTTCTAATCATTGATGAAGAGGTGTGGCGCAGCTGCCAGGGCAGCTGACTCTGGAACCCGGGGGCTCACGGTTCGATCCCCAGTGCCGGCAGCAGATCAGCCCAGCACCATTTGATTCTGGGCAATAGCTCGCTTAATCTTCCCAACGGCCCCCAGCGCCTTGACACCCTCGGGTAATTGTTTGCGCTTTACAAATACTGGACATTTACATTTACAGGTGAGCATGGTCTCAAACTTAATGCTTGCTTTTGTACATTTAAGAACGCAACAGCTTTTAAAAACAGATTATGATGTTCTGTATGGAGGAAAACATGTAATTGTATTCGGCGATCTACTACAACTTACTCCTGTAAAAGGGCAACCAGTTTTTAAAACACTTGTCCATGAAGACACTAGGAAATATTTGGTAAGTATTGGAAATATGAATATTTGGTTACATTTTGAATGTAAAGAACTTATTAAGAATATGCAACAAGCAAGTGATGAAGATTATGGAAATATTCTTAATCATATAAGAATTGGTGTTTTGACAAAACATGGTAAACAAGCTTTACAAAGTCGGCTATTAAGTAACTTGTTTACAACCAAAAACACAACACCTGACATAACGTACAAAAAAATTGGAGAAAAGAAGTCTATAGTTTGCCTAATGCCAACACTGCAAGAGTGTTCTACATTCAATCAAGAACTTTTGAAATTGGAAAAACAACCAATAGTGAAAATGGAAGCTATTGATAAAATGGAACACAAAGGAGTGACTATTCTTCTCCCAGAAAAATTACAGTCAAAATTGTATTCTTTGGAAAAGTTGTGTATATAAGACTGCAGGTTTAGAAAAGTCTTTACGTGTATGTCTAAACTGTCAGGTAATATTACGGCGTAATTTGAATGTAGAAGAAGGTTTAGTGAAAGGAGCAATGGGAAAAGTTATTGATTTTGTAAATTTTCAGAACAGAGATGGAATTGAAATTTTGAAGATTAAATTTGATCATATTGAAGAGGTAAAACAGATTGGACGTTGTGCTGTATATTTTTGCTTGTAAAAGATTTGTATGTTCGTAGAAAACAGTTTCCTCTGTCTTTAGCATATGCAGTAACCATTCATAGATCTCAAGGTTTAAGTGTAGACAGTGCTTTGGTAAATATTGGAAGTACAGTGTTTATAGAGGGAATGGCATATGTTGCATTGTCTCGAGTAAGAACATTATCTGGTTTGTATTTGATTGATTTTGATGAGAATAAGATTAGTGCTGATGCAAATTGTGTAAGAAAGTACAATCGGTTAAGAAGACTTTATGCTCCTAACTTAGGTGAATATCCCATATATGCAGAAAAGTGTAGTGTGTCCAAAACGGAAATATGACAAACATTCTACTGAGATTCAAAAAAAGAAAACAATTGAAGAGAATCATGAAGGTGCAAAGAAAATGAAAATGGATACTGTTGATGATATTGTAGGATACCAGTTAGAAAATAGTTCAGGTATCAACTGCTATGCTAATGTAATTGTAAATGTTGTGTTTTATCTAGAAGATCTTCATCATGAAATTATGGAAATTCGAGAAAAAGATTCTGTTCTTTACTACATTATGTTTTTCAAAAGTTGGTAACTGACAGAAGTAAAATCCATACTGCTTCTGGCATTTGGAATGTTTTGAATATATGTACTGGTTCTTTGAAATTTACACTCAATATACAACAAGATGCACAATAATTTCTAATCCTTATGCTTGGTATATTGGGAGATGAAGGAATAGAAATTGAAAATTTATTTGGACTAAGTTAAAGATGGGATCATAAATGTGAAGAGTGTTCATTTTCTTCTACCACTGAAATAGATACTGAACGATTCATATACTTGACGATACCAGATTGTAAATCAGTATCTTTTAACAAATTAGTAAAAACAGCTAATTAAGATATGAAATGTTCTCATTGTAAATCAGAAATGTTGTTAACATTATATATAGAAAAATTTGGAAAATATGGAAAATATGTCATTTTAATGCTACAACGTTGTAGAGCAAAAGGAAGAAAGTTGGAAACCAAAATTAAACATTTTGTGGCAAGTCAAGTATCAATTTCAGGAAGAACATTTAAAGCAGTGGCTATTATGTTCCATGATGGACCTACTACAACATCTGGACACTATACTGTGTATTTAAAGTGCAATAAAGGATGGACACATTGCAATGATGCCCATTTGGAATTCAATTCTAGGTTGCCTTACGAATTACCAAATTCATATCTGATATTTTTGATGCCAAAGTTTTGAATACATCATTCGGCCGATTGGAAAGATATGAACACGAATTAACAAGTTTATTTTGGATATTTTCAATGCAAAGGTTTCAGAAACATTATTCGGCCTATTGGGAAGATGTGAACAATTAGTGTATGGATTATTGTTTGTGCTAATTCATATTGCATTTGGAAAATTGTGTTTAGAAACAAATAGTTTATATATTTGTTGTCTATATTATATGAGATGTAAATGAGAGTGTACATTTTACAAAATGTACTTGAGAGAAATAAAAGACTTAATGTAGTTGAAGAATGTAATTATGAAACTGTAGATAAGTAAAGACATAGCTACACATGTTGTAAATAATGCTCAACGCTGATTTTTTTTTTTTTTTACAATCTCGTTGATTTTTTTTTTCCCCGCTGTTGTATGATGATACTACATTGAAATCACTGTGTATGGTGAAATTCAGTGGAATCTGATAACGGCAAAAGGGAAACTGAAAATGTTATGTAATTCTAAAATTATGTTGTGTTCTTAAAAGTATAATATTATATTCAATAACAGTTTTTCTTCTTCTTTTTTTACAGAAGGTAATGGTGAAGTTTGAAAATATTTTAAATTCAGTTTACAACAAAACTACTGTAAAAATAGTTCCACTGAGTTTAGTATCTAAATTAGTAAAAAAGGTAAGAACAAATAATGTAATATGCCTGATAATGTGAAATAATGTTTAGAGCCTTTTTTACTGCACTCATCCGTTCCCTCAAACACTACCCATGCACTCATCTATGCACTCAGGCACTACTCCCGCACTCATTCAATTTACCAAGGCACTACCCATGGCACAATCACCCAGGCACTACCCATGCACTCATGCAATCACTCACACACTATCTATGTACTTATTCATGCACTCAGGCACTACCTTTGCACTCATGTAATCACCCAAGCACTACCTATGCACTCACCCATATACTCAAGGACTACCCCTGCACTCATACAATCACTCAGGCAGTACACATGCACTCCTCCAATTAACCAGGCAGTACCCATGCACTCATGCAATCACCAGGCACTACCCATCCACTCATCCATGCACTCAGGCACTACCTGTGTACTTCTCCAATCACCCAGGCACTACCCATGTACTCATCCATGCACTCAGGCACTATCCGTGCACTTCTCCAATCACCCAGGCACTACCCATGCACTTCTCCAATCACTGAGGCACTACCCATACACTCATGTAATCACTCAGGGACTACTCCTTCACTCTTGTATTCTCTCAGGCAGTGCACATGCACTTCTCCAATCACCCACGCAGTAGCCATGCACCCAGAACCTACCCATGCACTCATCCATTCTGTCAAATACCACCCATGCACTCATCCATGCCCTCAGGTGCTACCCCTGCACTCGTGCAATCACACAGGCACTACCCATGCACTCCTTCAATCACCCAGTCACTACCCATGCACTCATGAAATCACCCAGGCACTACCCATGAGTGCATCCATGCACCCAGGCACTACCCTTGCCCTCTTGCATTCACTCAGGCAGTACACATGCACTCCTCCAATCACCCAGGCACTACCCATGCACTCATCCATTCTGCCAAATACTACCCATGCACTCATCCATGCACTCAGGCGCAATCCCTGCACTCATGCAATCACACAGGCACTACCCATGCACTCCTTAAATCACTCGGGCACTACCCATGCACTCATCCTTTCTATAAAATACTATCCATGCTGTGAGAAGTTGGCCTGGTATATGCTGTCCACTAATTATAGTGGGCACCTTGCACCAGTACAAACAACCCCTTATTGGAGATAGGTTAAAGACAACCTTTATTGAAAGCTATCCTAGTGGTAGCTATGGAGAGCAGCCTTCAGGCTAAGTCTTGAAGGAATGTAAAGCAGCTTGTTTTACCAGTCTATAATCTCTTGAGTGACCAAATGAAAGAGGACCACACCAGGTATATATATAAAATATATGTATTTAGTCTTAAACACACCCCTCTAGTCTCTTTATGAGGCTAGAGTTCGAAGTACATACGTTACAAGTCAGTTATCAACAGTAATAGCACAAATACACGTTTGAGCCCTAGGGGTGTACCAAACCATATACCAATAAAGTGGTATAAGAACCACGACTGAGCTAGACACAAGGCCTAGAGCCTGTAGAAGTGCTTGGCCCTCAAGGAACCACCCAAGGTAGTGACACAGGGGACCCACGGGGGACACGTGCAGTGTGAGAACACAGCCGCGAGCCGCCGTTGACTTCTATGGGGAATGTCGCGGTTGGAGTTTTAAAGAAAAAGGACACTTACAGGAGGACTTGGAGCAAACCCCTTTAGAACTAGGTTGTTCTAGAGTCTATACCCACGGGAGCACCGGAGTACTCGAGTTACCTCACCCAGGGAAGCCGGGTGCATAGGTGTCTTTCGGGGTCGGGTTTCGTCGTCGTTTTCAATGGCGATCTGCTGCAAAGTGCTGCTGGCGACCAAGTTGAAAGTGTTCTGGTGGATCCAAAGGTGGATCGAAGATCTGAAGAACCTTAAAGCAGAGGGGACAGAGTCTGGGTCACTAGCCAGTGACCAGGAAGGCGATGAGCAGATGCCCACCGATGTCGGGTGCTTCAGGTAGGTTGATGGTCGTCTTGACTCTTCAGCCATGAGGTCCAGGTGGCGTCGACGATGACCAGGAGCTGGATTCAAGCTGTGCCACAACGTTTGTCGATTGCAGAGGTGTCGGCGACCGGATTAGACCCAACAAGCCTTGGCAACGGCAAGTCTTGTAGAAACAAAGAAAGGACGTTGATGCAGACCAGCAAGGTTTGGGGGACTCACCCAGCGAGGGTAAGTCAGGGCACGTCTAGAGCAAGCAGAAAAGCCCAAGCAGAAGAAGAGTTGCCTTCGGGAGGGCCCACTAGCCAACAGACTAGCGACCGCAAAGGAGCCTTGAGTGGACGCACTTGGAGCTGGCTCACAGGACACTCATGGAGTGGAGTCCAGTGATCTTCGGTGGAGTCGGTGCTGGAGGTGGGGGCTACTTGGAGCCCAAAGCACAACTTCGTAGAAGACCAGGAAGAGGATGCACTTGCAAATGTGCTTGGTGTCCAGGGCTCACGGTTCCACATTACCCACAACAGCTACGGGCCTCAGCTTTGCTGGGAACTCAGGGCAGCCTCGGGTAAGTCTGGAAATCCACCTCTGGTGATGCAAAGACTTCGGCATCCGGCAGGAGCTTCAGCGATGCAGAACGGACAATTGCTTCTTAGGTGCCTGCCAAGCAGGGGAGTCACTCCTTGACCCCAAGGGAGATTCTTCAGTCCTCTAATCTTAAAGTAGAGCGTCGAAGGTCCAGGATTCTGTATCAGAGTTTCGTCCAGGTAAATCTAAAGTCCTAAGGACTGGGGTCCCATACTTATACCAAGTTAGGGGGTTGGACATACTCTGGGGACCCACCTATGGGAGGGTCAGGGAAGAGGGGTGGTTACACCCATTCCCTTTGTCCAGTTTTGCACCAGAGCAGGGGCAGGTAGCCCCTGCAACCGGTTTGAACTGGCATATGCACAGGGACACCAAGTGTGCCCCCAGTGCAGGACTTCTGAGCACCAGAGAGTGCTCCCGCCCAGCCCCAATACACATTATCCTGTCTGGGAGGTGGTTACACCTCCCTGCGACAGGAAACCTATTGTCCAGGCCTCCCCTGCCGGAGTTCCAGTCAGCAGCAGGAGGCCAGACCTGTGTCTGTGTCAGCGGCATCCATTTTGTGATGCCAGGGCTCTGGAAAGAAGTTACCGGGCAGGCCGGTGTGTACATGTCTCTCCCTCTAGATGGGTGGAATGCTACCCCCGCTGCCAGAACTGGTGGGGGGGTAGTATTCCAAGATGTTTGACACCAAACACGACATGTTTTGGTGCAGCCAGTCCAAAGTTAGCATTGTACCGCGAGGATATAATGCACTTAAGAGTATATGGTCAGGCTGCACTACAAACAGCATCAGAGAAGGGTCTCCGAACGCTGCAGAGGGTCTCTACTCATGCAGGGGCACCCTCTCACATAAGAACCAAGCACTCTGCCTTCAGGATTGATAAGGCCTGCCATAGGAGTGACTTATAGGTTTATATGTGTGTACATATGTAGTGATATAGGTAACCTATATCACAGTAAGGGGTGCATGCACCACCTTACCAAGGCTGCAGTAGCAGACCTGTGGTGTCATTTTGGATGGCCTTCCAGGGGTGGCACAATACATGCTGCAGCCCCTGGTAGGTCTCTGAGGTACCTATGCCCTGGGTACATAGTATACCATATACTAGGGACTTATAAGGGCACTCCAGATTCCAATCAGAGATGTGCCTAAGGCACATGGAAACCATTTTAGAGAGGAAGCAGCTAGGCTGGGGTTCTGATTAGCAGGGCCCCAGCCAGACTAAAGTCGAAAAACAGTGAAGCATCAGCAAAAAGTGGGGGTACCCATGGGAAGCAGATCCTACTCTCCTACACAACCCCCCCCCAAATGTAGGGACATTAAACTAACCTTGACCAGTTGAGTCTTCATGTTCTAAGTGGAAGTACCTAGAGAGTCCATCTGCATTGGCATGGTTACTCCCAGGTCTATGTTCCACTGTAAAGTCCATCCCCTGTAGGGAAATGGACCACCTAAGCAGTTTGGGGTTTTCACCCTTCATTTGTTTTAGCCATAGGAGGGGCTTGTGGTCTGTTTGAACAAGGAAGTGAGTACCAAACAAGTATGGCCTCAACTTCTTCAGAGCCCAAACCACAGCAAAGGCCTCCCTCTCTATGGCTGACCAACGTTTCTCTCTAGGGGTCAGCCTTCTGCTAATAAAAGCTACTGGCTGATCCTGACCTTCATCATTCAATTGTGACAGTACAGCCCCTACCCCCAATTCAGATGCATCTGTTTGGACAATGAACTTCTTGGAGTAATCAGGACTCTGTAGAATGGGAGCAGGGCACATGGCCTGCTTCAGGTCATCAAATGCCTTTTGACAGCTAACTGTCCACTGAACCTTTTTGGGCATTTTCTTGGAAGTTAAGTCATTCAGGGGTGTCACTATTGATCCATACCCCTTGACAAATCTCCTATAGTACCCAGTCAGGCCTAAAAAGGCTCTCACCTGAGTCTGGGTAGTTGGAGCAGTCAAGTCCATGATGGTCAGGATCTTGCTCTGCAATGGTTGAACCTGGCCTCCACCCACAAGGTGGCCCAGGTACACAACCTGACTCTGCCCTATCTGGCACTTTGTGGCCTTGATAGTTAGGCCTGCTTTCTGCAGAGCCTGCAAAACATTTCTGAGGTGGACCAGGTGATCCTCCCAGGTGGAGCTAAAGACAGCAATATCATCTAGATATGCTGCACTATAGGCTTCCAGACCTGTAAGGACTGTATTCACCAACCTCTGAAAAGTGGCAGGTGCATTCTTCAGACCAAAGGGCATTACCACAAATTGATAATGCCCACTAGGGGTTGAGAATGCTGTCTTTGGCTTTGCATCATCAGCTAGCCTGATCTGCCAGTAGCCAGCTGTTAGGTCAAATGTGCTTAGATACTTGGCTGAGGCCAAAGTGTCTATTAGCTCATCTGCCCTGGGTATTGGATGGGCATCAGTCCTAGTGACTGCATTGAGACCCCTGTAGTCCACACAAAACCTCATCTCTCTTTTCCCACCACTGGTGTGAGGTTTTGGCACAAGGACCACTGGACTAGCCCAAGGGCTATCTGAGGGTTCAATAACTCCCAAATCCAACATTTTCTGGACTTCTGTCCTGATACAGGCCCTGACATGGTCAGGTTGCCTATAAATCTTATTTTTAATAGGCAGACTGTCCCCAGTGTCCACTTCATGAGTGCACCAGGTGGTCTGACTTGGAGTCAGAGAGAACATATGTCTGTACTGATTGAGCACTTGTCTACAATCAGTTTGCTGCTGAGCAGTGAGGCTGCCTGCCAAGGCTACACCATCCACTGACCCATCATCAGGGTTCTGTGAGAGCAGGTCAGGGAGTGGGTCACTCTCTTCCTCCTGTCCCTCATCAGTAGCCATGAGCAAGCCCATGTCTGCCCTGTCCACATATGGTTTCAGTCTGTTGACATGGAGAACCCTGTGGGGACTCCTGGGTGTTCCTAGGTCTACTAAATAGGTGACCTCACCCTTCTGTTCAACAATGGTATGGGGTCCACTACACTTGTCTTGGAGAGCTTCTGGGGCCACTGGCTCCAGCACCCACACCTTCTGTCCTGGCTGGTAAACAGTCAGCACAGCCTTTTGGTCATGCCAGGCTTTTTGCAGTTCCTGGCTAGCCTCAAGGTTTTTAGTTGCCTCTTTCATGTATTCAGCCATCCTGGAGCGAAGACCAAGTACATAGTCCACTATATCATGCTTTGGGGGCTTGAGAGGTAACTCCCATCCTTCCTTTACCAAGCACAATGGACCCCTGACAGGGTGACCAAACAAAAGTTCAAAAGGGCTGTAGCCAACCCCTTTTGAGGCACCTCCCTGTATGCAAATAAAAGGCAGGGCAAGAGTATGTCCCATCTTCGCCTAAGCTTTTCTGGGAGCCCTTTAATCATGCCCTTTAAGGTTTTGTTGAATCTCTCAACTAAACCATTGCATTGTGGGTGATAGGGTGTGGTGAACTTGTAAGTCACTCCACACTCCTTCCACATTGCCTTCAAGTATCCAGACATAAAGTTTGCACCCCTGTCTGATACAACCTCCTTAGGGAAGCCCACTCTTGAGAAAATTCCCAGGAGGGCTCTTGCCACCACAGGTGCTGTAGTGGTCCTAAGGGGAATAGCCTCTGGGTACCTAGTGGCATGGACCACCACCACCAGGATAAACCTGTGCCCAGATGCTGTTTGGGGATCCATGGGACCAACAATATCAATCCCCACTCTCTCAAAGGGAACCCCCACCACAGGTAGTGGTATCAGGGGGCCTTTGTGGTGCCACCTGCCTTCCCACTGGCTTGGCAGGTTACACAGGAGCGACAAAACTCCTTGGTGTCTTCAGACATGTGGGGCCAGTGAAAGTGAGGGACAAGTCTGTCCCAAGTCTTGTTCTGGCCCAGGTGACCTGCTAGGGGAATATCATGGGCTAGGGTCAATAGGAAGCCCCTGAACTTCAGAGGTATAACCAACCTCCTGGTGGCACCAGGCTTGGGGTCTCTACACTCTGAGTACAAGAGTCCATCTTCCCAATTTACTTTATGGGGACCACTAGCATTCCCAGCAGCCTCAGCAGCAGCTTGCTGTCTGAGGGGTTCAAGAGAGGGGCAGCTCTGCTGCTCCTGGCTCAGATCTGCCCTGGAAGGGCCCCCTGTCCCTAAGAACCTAACCTGATCAGGCTCAAGCTCCTCTGGGACAGTTCCTTCCTCAGGACTGAGATCATCTCCCTGAAGAGACTGATCTTCCTTCTGAGCCAAGGGGGAAGGCACTGCCTTTACCCTACTACTCCTCCTCTTGGATGGCACTTGGTCCATTATTTCAGAATCCAAGGCCTGTTCAGTGTTAGACATTTTGCTCTGTGACCTGGTCACAGCAAACACATCTGCAGGGATCCCCAGCATTTCTGCATGGGTCCTGAGCTCCACTTCTGCCGAAGCTGAAGTTTCAAGATCATTGCCAAGCAAGCATTCCACTGGTAGGTTTGCACTCACCACAACCTTCTTAAGGCCAGTTACCCCTCCCCAGGAGAAGTTAACAACTGCCAGAGTATGGTCTGTTCTGACATTGCTAGCATTGGTCACTTGGTACATTTCACCAAGTATAATCTGCCCAGGATCCACAAGGTCTTGTGTCACCATGGTGACACTTGCCCCTGTGTTCCTAAATGCCAAAGCCGCTTTTCCATTGATTAAGGGCTGTTGCCTGTACTTGCCCAGATTACTGGGACTCATAGAGGAGGTCACATCCATGCCTCCATCACAGACTAGGACAGCCTGAGTGAATTCTCTGACTAGGCCAGAGCTCATCTCATTAGCCAGGGTCAACCCTACTAAACCCTTGGCCTGTGTACTCCCACCACCATTTGTAACTGCACTAGGGGGAACAGGTGCCTTAGGGGCATTGGTGGGGGCTGGAATAGAGTCTTTGGACTTGGTGCAATCACTGGTCCAGTGTGTCTTTTGCTTACAGACTTTGCACCATGGTTTCTTTAGGCCTTTCCCTTTGTTAGACTGTGAATCCCCACCTGAAGAAGATTTTTGGGGGCCTTGTGAAGTCTTCTGGTCTTTACCCTTCTCCCCACCCTTATCAGAGTTCTTAGAATCTTGCTTCTTTGGGTCACCACCTTGGTTCTGTACCTTCTGCCTCACCCTGGTTCTGACCCACTTGTCTGCCTTCTTTCCCAATTCTTGGGGAGAGGTCCGATCAGAGTCCACCAGGTACTGATGCAACAGCTGATTTTGACAGTTATTAAGAATCTGCTCCCTCATGATAAGATTGTACAATCCTGTGAAGTAACATACCTTACTGCCCATCAACCAACCTTCCAGAGCCTTAGCAGAACAATCCACATAGTCCACCCAGTCTTGAGTCTGTGCTTTTTGGGTTTCTCTGAACTTTAACCTGTATTGTTCAGTTGTTAGGCCAAACCCATCAATCAGAGCAATCTTCAAGACTTTGTAATTGTCAGCATCCTCTTCTCTAACAGTGAGGAGCTTGTCTCTACCTTTGTCTGCAAAGGAGAGCCACAAGATTGCTGCCCACTGCTCCCGAGGGACCCTCTGTACTTTACAGGCCCTCTCCAGTGCAGTTATCCATTTGCGGATGTCATCCCCACTCTGGTAGGGAGGGACAATCTTGCTCAGGTTTCTATGGTCATAAGACCTTTCCCTATCTCTGGGGAAATTGCTGCCACCATGGGACTCTAGTCCCATCTTTTTTCTTTGCTTTTCAAGCTCTAGGGACTCCCTGTCTATAGCCAACTGCTCTCTTCTGAGTCTCAACTGAGCTTCTCCATACTTGAGCAGTCTCTCTTTCCTTTCATGAGAGGATTCCCTCCTATGAGAGGAAACAGATTCCCTCCTATGAGAGGAAATTGAGGTGTCAGAGTGGTTAGACTCCTGAGAAGGAGATCTAGGCCTTCTGGGCACACTCACAACTCTTCCTGGGGGGACAAAGGGGAGGTCATTCCGATCCTCCTCCTCATCCTCAGGAGTAGCTGCATTTTCCAGGTCAAGGTCATTGTCACCTTCCTGGCCAGTTTCAGAGGTTGGGTCCTGGTTATTTTCATCCCTGGCCCCTTCCTCATCTTCTGCCCCACCCTGTCTGCCTACCCCTTCAGACCCTGGTAGTCTTCTGAGATCATCCAGCAGGAGTACCTCTATGAGGCGTTGGGTGTTGGCACTTTTGCCTGTCTTTAGTTTCCTAGTAGTGCTTAATGCTCTCAATTCCAAGAATGGGAGATTATCATACTTGGAGGGAAGAAGCCCATTGGCTTCTGGCTGGGACCTACTGGTTCCTGGCCCTAAAGACATTACTAGTGTGGTGTGGTGTATGCACTACCTACTCTAGTGTGGCCTACTAAACTCTCTTGAGTTGTAGAAAGGGTGTGCTATCCCTTAACACACAACTCTAAGTTCAGTAGAACTTACTGTATCCTAAGCTTGTTTTATATGTACCTAAGGTACCCTTAGTGGTTTTCAGTTGATCAATTAAATTGAGATTATCTGGTAAAACAATAGCAAGCTGGAATCCCACCACTGCCACCAATGTGAGAAGTTGGCCTGGTATATGCTGTCCACTAATTATAGTGGGCACCTTGCACCAGTCCAAACAACCCCTTATTGGAGATAGGTTAAAGACAACCTTTATTGAAAGCTATCCTAGTGGTAGCTATGGAGAGCAGCCTTCAGGCTAAGTCTTGAAGGAATGTAAAGCAGCTTGTTTTACCAGTCTATAATCTCTTGAGTGACCAAATGAAAGAGGACCATACCAGGTATATATATAAAATATATGTATTTAGTCTTAAACACACCCCTCTAGTCTCTTTATGAGGCTAGAGTTCGAAGTACATACGTTACAAGTCAGTTATCAACAGTAATAGCACAAATACACGTTTGAGCCCTAGGGGCGTACCAAACCATATACCAATAAAGTGGTATAAGAACCACGACTGAGCTAGACACAAGGCCTAGAGCCTGTAGAAGTGCTTGGCTCTCAAGGAACCACCCAAGGTAGTGACACAGGGGACCCACGGGGAATGCGTGCAGTGTGAGAACACAGCCGCGAGCCGCCTTTGTCTTCTATGGGGAATGTCGCGGTTGGAGTTTTAAAGAAAAAGGACACTTAGAGGAGGACTTGGAGCAAACCCCTTTAGAACTAGGTTGTTCTAGAGTCTATACCCACGGGAGCACCGGAGTACTCGAGTTACCTCACCCAGGGAAGCCGGGTGCATAGGTGTCTTTCGGGGTCGGGTTTCGTCGTCGTTTTCAATGGCGATCTGCTGCAAAGTGCTGCTGGCGACCAAGTCGAAAGTGTTCTGGTGGATCCAAAGGTGGATCGAAGATCTGAAGAACCTGAAAGCAGAGGGGACAGAGTCTGGGTCACTAGTCAGTGACCAGGAAGGCGATGAGCAGATGCCCACCGATGACGGGTGCTTCAGGTAGGTTGAAGGTCGTCTTGACTCTTCAGCCACGAGGTCCAGGAGGCGTCGACGACAACCAGGAGCTGGATTCGAGCTGTACCACGACGTCTGTCAATTGCAGAGGTATTGGCGACCGGATTGGACCCAACAAGCCTTAACAACGGCAAGTCTTGTAGAAACAAAGAAAGGACGTTGATGCAGACCAGCAAGGTCTGGGGGACTCACCCAGCGAGGGTAAGTCAGGGCACGTCTGGAGCAACCAGGAAAGCCCAAGCAAAAGAAGAGTTGCCTTCGGGAGGGCCCACTAGCCAATGGACTAGCGACCGCGAAGGAGCCTTGAGTGGACGCACTTGGAGCTGGCTCACATGACACTCGTGGAGTGGAGTCCAGTAATCTTCGGTGGAGTCGGTGCTGGAGGTGGGGGCTACTTGGAGCCCAAAGCACAACTTCATAGAATACCAGAAAGAGGATGCACTTGCAAATGTGCTTGGTGTCCAGGGCTCACGGTTCCACATTACCCACGACAGCTACTGGCCTCAGCTTTGCTGGGAACTCAGGGCAGCCTCGGGGAAGTCTGGAAATCCACCTCTGGTGATGCAAAGACTTCGGCGTCCGGCAGGAGCTTCAGCGATGCAGACCGGACAATTGCTTCTTAGGTGCCTGCCAAGCAGGGGAGTCACTCCTTGACCCCAAGGGAGATTCTTCAGTCCTCTAATCTTAAAGTAGAGCGTCGAAGGTCCAGGATTCTGTATCAGAGTTTCGTCCAGGTAAATCTAAAGTCCTAAGGACTGGGGTCCCATACTTATACCAAGTTAGGGGTTGGACATACTCTGGGGACCCACCTATGGGAGGGTCAGGGAAGAGGGGTGGTTACACCCATTCCCTTTGTCCAGTTTTGCACCAGAGCAGGGGCAGGTAGCCCCTGCAACCGGTTTGAACTGGCATATGCACAGGGACACCAAGTGTGCCCCCAGTGCAGGACTTCTGAGCACCAGAGTGTGCTCCCGCCCAGCCCCAATACACATTATCCTGTCCGGGGAGGTGGTTACACCTCCCTGCGACAGGAAACCTATTGTCCAGGCCTCCCCTGCCGGAGTTCCAGTCAGCAGCAGGAGGCCAGACCTGTGTCTGTGTCAGCGGCATCCATTTTGTGATGCCAGGGCTCTGGAAAGAAGTTACCAGGCAGGCCGGTGTGTACATGTCTCTCCCTCTAGAAGGGTGGAATGCTACCCCCGCCGCCAGAACTGGTGGGGGGGTAGTATTCCAAGATGTTTGACACCAAACACGACATGTTTTGGTGCAGCCAGTCCAAAGTTAGCATTGTACCGCGAGGATATAATGCACTTAAGAGTATATGGTCAGGCTGCACTACAAACAGCATCAGAGAAGGGTCTCCGAACGCTGCAGAGGGTCTCTACTCATGCAGGGGCACCCTCTCACATAAGAACCAAGCACTCTGCCTTCAGGATTGATAAGGCCTGCCATAGGAGTGACTTATAGGTTTATATGTGTGTACATATGTAGTGATATAGGTAACCTATATCACAGTAAGGGGTGCATGCACCACCTTACCCAGGCTGCAGTAGCAGACCTGTGGTGTCATTTTGGATGGCCTTCCAGGGGTGGCACAATACATGCTGCAGCCCCTGGTAGGTCTCTGAGGTACCTATGCCCTGGGTACATAGTATACCATATACTAGGGACTTATAAGGGCACTCCAGATTCCAATCAGAGATGTGCCTAAAGCACATGGAAACCATTTTAGAGAGGAAGCAGCTAGGCTGGGGTTCTGATTAGCAGGGCCCCAGCCAGACTAAAGTCGAAAAACAGTGAAGCATCAGCAAAAAGTGGGGGTACCCATGGGAAGCAGATCCTACTCTCCTACACAACCCCCCCCCAAATGTAGGGACATTAAACTAACCTTGACCAGTTGAGTCTTCATGTTCTAAGTGGAAGTACCTAGAGAGTCCATCTGCATTGGCATGGTTAATCCCAGGTCTATGTTCCACTGTAAAGTCCATCCCCTGTAGGGAAATGGACCACCTAAGCAGTTTGGGGTTTTCACCCTTCATTTGTTTTAGCCATAGGAGGGGCTTGTGGTCTGTTTGAACAAGGAAGTGAGTACCAAACAAGTATGGCCTCAACTTCTTCAGAGCCCAAACCACAGCAAAGGCCTCCCTCTCTATGGCTGACCAACGTTTCTCTCTAGGGGTCAGCCTTCTGCTAATAAAAGCTACTGGCTGATCCTGACCTTCATCATTCAATTGTGACAGTACAGCCCCTACCCCCAATTCAGATGCATCTGTTTGGACAATGAACTTCTTGGAGTAATCAGGACTCTGTAGAATGGGAGCAGGGCATATGGCCTGCTTCAGGTCATCAAATGCCTTTTGACAGCTAACTGTCCACTGAACCTTTTTGGGCATTTTCTTGGAAGTTAAGTCATTCAGGGGTGTCACTATTGATCCATACCCCTTGACAAATCTCCTATAGTACCCAGTCAGGCCTAAAAAGGCTCTCACCTGAGTCTGGGTAGTTGGAGCAGTCCAGTCCATGATGGTCTGGATCTTGCTCTGCAATGGTTGAACCTGGCCTCCACCCACAAGGTGGCCCAGGTACACAACCTGACTCTGCCCTATCTGGCACTTTGTGGCCTTGATAGTTAGGCCTGCTTTCTGCAGAGCCTACAAAACATTTCTGAGGTGGACCAGGTGATCCTCCCAGGTGGAGCTAAAGACAGCAATATCATCTAGATATGCTGCACTATAGGCTTCCAGACCTGTAAGGACTGTATTCACCAACCTCTGAAAAGTGGCAGGTGCATTCTTCAGACTAAAGGGCATTACCACAAATTGATAATACCCACTAGGGGTTGAGAATGCTGTCTTTGGCTTTGCATCATCAGCTAGCCTGATCTGCCAGTAGCCAGCTGTTAGGTCAAATGTGCTTAGATACTTGGCTGAGGCCAAAGTGTCTATTAGCTCATCTGCCCTGGGTATTGGATGGGCATCAGTCCTAGTGACTGCATTGAGACCCCTGTAGTCCACACAAAACCTCATCTCTCTTTTCCCACCACTGGTGTGAGGTTTTGGCACAAGGACCACTGGACTAGCCCAAGGGCTATCTGAGGGTTCAATAACTCCCAAATCCAACATTTTCTGGACTTCTGTCCTGATACAGGCCCTGACATGGTCAGGTTGCCTATAAATCTTATTTTTAATAGGCAGACTGTCCCCAGTGTCCACTTCATGAGTGCACCAGGTGGTCTGACTTGGAGTCAGAGAGAACATATGTCTGTACTGATTGAGCACTTGTCTACAATCAGTTTGCTGCTGAGCAGTGAGGCTGCCTGCCAAGGCTACACCATCCACTGACCCATCATCAGGGTTCTGTGAGAGCAGGTCAGGGAGTGGGTCACTCTCTTCCTTCTGTCCCTCATCAGTAGCCATGAGCAAGCCCATGTCTGCCCTGTCCACATATGGTTTCAGTCTGTTGACATGGAGAACCCTGTGAGGACTCCTGGGTGTTCCTAGGTCTACTAAATAGGTGACCTCACCCTTCTGTTCAACAATGGTATGGGGTCCACTCCACTTGTCTTGGAGAGCTGCTGGGGCCACTGGCTCCAGCACCCACACCTTCTGTCCTGGCTGGTAAACAGTCAGCACAGCCTTTGGTCATGCCAGGCTTTTTGCAGTTCCTGGCTAGCCTCAAGGTTTTTAGTTGCCTCTTTCATGTATTCAGCCATCCTGGAGCGGAGACCAAGTACATAGTCCACTATGTCATGCTTTGGGGGCTTGAGAGGTAACTCCCATCCTTCCTTTACCAAGCACAATGGACCCCTGACAGGGTGACCAAACAAAAGTTCAAAAGGGCTGTAGCCAACCCCCTTTTGAGGCACCTCCCTGTATGCAAATAAAAGGCAGGGCAAGAGTATGTCCCATCTTCGCCTAAGCTTTTCTGGGAGCCCTTTAATCATGCCCTTTAAGGTTTTGTTGAATCTCTCAACTAAACCATTGCATTGTGGGTGATAGGGTGTGGTGAACTTGTAAGTCACTCCACACTCCTTCCACATTGCCTTCAAGTATCCAGACATAAAGTTTGCATCCCTGTCTGATACAACCTCCTTAGGGAAGCCCACTCTTGAGAAAATTCCCAGGAGGGCTCTTGCCACCACAGGTGCTGTAGTGGTCCTAAGAGGAATAGCCTCTGGGTACCTAGTGGCATGGTCCACCACCACCAGGATAAACCTGTGCCCAGATGCTGTTTGGGGATCCATGGGACCAACAATATCAATCCCCACTCTTTCAAAGGGAACCCCCACCACAGGTAGTGGTATCAGGGGGGCCTTTGTGGTGCCACCTTCCTTCCCACTGGCTTGGCAGGTTACACAGGAGCGACAAAACTCCTTGGTGTCTTCAGACATGTGGGGCCAGTGAAAGTGAGGGACAAGTGTGTCCCAAGTCTTGTTCTGGCCCAGGTGACCTGCTAGGGGAATATCATGGGCTAGGGTCAATAGGAAGCCCCTGAACTTCAGAGGTATAACCAACCTCCTGGTGGCACCAGGCTTGGGGTCTCTACACTCTGAGTACAAGAGTCCATCATCCCAATATACTTTATGGGGACCACTAGCATTCCCAGCAGCCTCAGCAGCAGCTTGCTGTCTGAGAGGTTCAAGATAGGGGCAGCTCTGCTGCTCCTGGCTCAGATCTGCCCTGGAAGGGCCCCCTGTCCCTAAGAACTCAACCTGATCAGGCTCAAGCTCCTCTGGGACAGTTCCTTCCTCAGGACTGAGATCATCTCCCTGAAGAGACTGATCTTCCTTCTGAGCCAAGGGGGAAGGCACTGCCTTTACCCTACTACTCCTCCTCTTGGATGGCACTTGGTCCATTATTTCAGAATCCAAGGCCTGTTCAGTGTTAGACATTTTGCTCTGTGACCTGGTCACAGCAAACACATCTGCAGGTATCCCCAGCATTTCTGCATGGGTCCTGAGCTCCACTTCTGCCGAAGCTGAAGTTTCAAGATCATTGCCAAGCAAGCATTCCACTGGTAGGTTTGCACTCACCACAACCTTCTTAAGGCCAGTTACCCCTCCCCAGGAGAAGTTAACAACTGCCAGAGTATGGTCTGTTCTGACATTGCTAGCATTGGTCACTTGGTACATTTCACCAAGTATAATCTGCCCAGGATCCACAAGGTCTTGTGTCACCATGGTGACACTTGCCCCTGTGTCCCTAAATGCCAAAGCCTCTTTTCCATTGATTAAGGGCTGTTGCCTGTACTTGCCCAGATTACTGGGACTCATAGAGGAGGCCACATCCATGCCTCCATCACAGACTAGGACAGCCTGAGTGAATTCTCTGACTAGGCCAGAGCTCATCTCATTAGCCAGGGTCAACCCTACTAAACCCTTGGCCTGTGTACTCCCACCACCATTTGTAACTGCACTAGGGGGAACAGGTGCCTTAGGGGCATTGGTGGGGGCTGGAATAGAGTCTTTGGACTTGGTGCAATCACTGGTCCAGTGTGTCTTTTGCTTACAGACTTTTCACCATGGTTTCTTTTGGCCTTTCCCTTTGTTAGACTGTGAATCCCCACCTGAAGAAGATTTTTGGGGGCCTTGTGAAGACTTCTGGTCTTTACCCTTCTCCCCACCCTTATCAGAGTTCTTAGAATCTTGCTTCTTTGGGTCACCACCTTGGTTCTGTACCTTCTGCCTCACCCTGGTTCTGACCCACTTGTCTGCCTTCTTTCCCAATTCTTGGGGAGAGGTCAGATCAGAGTCCACCAGGTACTGATGCAACAGCTGATTTTGACAGTTATTAAGAATCTGCTCCCTCATGATAAGATTGTACAATCCTGTGAAGTCACATACCTTACTGCCCATCAACCAACCTTCCAGAGCCTTAGCAGAACAATCCACATAGTCCACCCAGTCTTGAGTCTGTGCTTTTTGGGTATCTCTGAACTTTAACCTGTATTGTTCAGTTGTTAGGCCAAACCTATCAATCAGAGCAATATTCAAGACTTTGTAATTGTCAGCATCCTCTTCTCTAACAGTGAGGAGCTTGTCTCTACCTTTGTCTGCAAAGGAGAGCCACAAGATTGCTGCCCACTGCTCCTGAGGGACCCTCTGTACTTTACAGGCCCTCTCCAGTGCAGTTATCCATTTGTGGATGTCATCCCCACTCTGGTAGGGAGGGACAATCTTGCTCAGGTTTCTATGGTCATAAGACCTTTCCCTATCTCTGGGGAAATTGCTGCCACCATGGGACTCTAGTCCCATCTTTTTCTTTGCTTTTCAAGCTCTAGGGACTCCCTGTCTATAGCCAACTGCTCTCTTCTGAGTCTCAACTGAGCTTCTCCATACTTGAGCAGTCTCTCTTTCCTTTCATGAGAGGATTCCCTCCTATGAGAGGAAACAGAGGTCCCTATTGAGGTGTCAGAGTGGTTAGACTCCTGAGAAGGAGATCTAGGCCTTCTGGGCACACTCACAACTCTTCCTGGGGGGACAAAGGGGAGGTCATTCTGATCCTCCTCCTCATCCTCAGGAGTAGCTGCATTTTCCAGGTCAAGGTCATTGTCACCTTCCTGGCCAGTTTCAGAGGTTGGGTCCTGGTTATTTTCATCCCTGGCCCCTTCCTCATCTTCTGCCCCACCCTGTCTGCCTACCCCTTCAGACCCTGGTAGTCTTCTGAGATCATCCAGCAGGAGTACCTCTATGAGGCGTTGGGTGTTGGCACTTTTGCCTGTCTTTAGTTTCCTAGCAGTGCTTAATGCTCTCAATTCCAAGAATGGGAGATTATCATACTTGGAGGGAAGAAGCCCATTGGCTTCTGGCTGGGACCTACTGGTTCCTGGCCCTAAATACATTACTAGTGTGGTGTGGTGTATGCACTACCTACTCTAGTGTGGCCTACTAAACTCTCTTGAGTTGTAGAAAGGGTGTGCTATCCCTTAACACACAACTCTAAGTTCAGTAGAACTTACTGTATCCTAAGCTTGTTTTATATGTACCTAAGGTACCCTTAGTGGTTTTCAGTTGATCAATTCAATTGAGATTATCTGGTAAAACAATAGCAAGCTGGAATCCCACTGCTGCCACCAATGTGAGAAGTTGGCCTGGTATATGCTGTCCACTAATTATAGTGGGCACCTTGCACCAGTCCAAACAACCCCTTATTGGAGATAGGTTAAAGACAACCTTTATTGAAAGCTATCCTAGTGGTAGCTATGGAGAGCAGCCTTCAGACTAAGTCTTGAAGGAATGTAAAGCAGCTTGTTTTACCAGTCTATAATCTCTTGAGTGACCAAATGAAAGAGGACCACACCAGGTATATATATAAAAATATATGTATTTAGTCTTAAACACACCCCTCTAGTCTCTTTATGAGGCTAGAGTTTGAAGTACATACGTTACAAGTCAGTTATCAACAGTAATAGCACAAATACACGTTTGAGCCCTAGGGGCGTACCAAACCATATACCAATAAAGTGGTATAAGAACCACGACTGAGCTAGACACAAGGCCTAGAGCCTGTAGAAGTGCTTGGCCCTCAAGGAACCACCCAAGGTAGTGACACAGGGGACCCACAGGGAATGCGTGCAGTGTGAGAACACAGCCGCGAGCCGCCGATGACTTCTATGGGGAATGTCGCGGTTGGAGTTTTAAAGAAAAAGGACACTTAGAGGAGGACTTGGAGCAAACCCCTTTAGAACTAGGTTGTTCTAGAGTCTATACCCATGGGAGCACCGGAGTACTCGAGTTACCTCACCCAGGGAAGCCGGGTGCATAGGTGTCTTTCGGGGTCGGGTTTCGTCATCGTTTTCAATGGCGATCTGCTGCAAAGTGCTGCTGGCGACCAAGTCGAAAGTGTTCTGGTGGATCCAAAGGTGGATCGAAGATCTGAAGAACCTGAAAGCAGAGGGGACAGAGTCTGGGTCACTAGTCAGTGACCAGGAAGGCGATGAGCAGATGCCCACCGATGTCGGGTGCTTCAGGTAGGTTGATGGTCATCTTGACTCTTCAGCCACGAGGTCCAGGAGGTGTCGACGACAACCAGGAGCTGGATTCGAGCTGTCCCACGATGTCTGCAATTGCAGAGGTGTTGGCAACCGGATTGGACCCAACAAGCCTTAACAACGGCAAGTCTCGTAGAAACAAAGAAAGGACGTTGATGCAGACCAGCAAGGTCTGGGGGACTCACCAAGCGAGGGTAAGTCAGGGCACGTCTGGAGCAACCAGGAAAGCCCAAGCAGAAGAAGAGTTGCCTTCGGGAGGGCCCACTAGCCAACGGACTAGCGACCGCGAAGGAGCCTTGAGTGGACGCACTTGGAGCTGGCTCACAGGACACTCGTGGAGTGGAGGCCAGTAATCTTCGGTGCAGTCGGTGCTGGAGGTGGGGGCTACTCGGAGCCCAAAGCACAATTTCGTTGGAGACTAGGAAGAGGATGCACTTGCAAATGTGCTTGGTGTCCAGGGGTCACGGTTCCACTTTACCCACGACAGCTACGGGCCTCAGCTTTGCTGGGGACTCAGGGTGGCCTCGCGGAAGTCTTGAAATCCACCTCTGGTGATGCAAAGACTTCGGCGTCTGGCGGGAGCTTCAGTGATGCAGACCGGACAATTGCTACTTAGGTGCCTGCCAAGCAGGGAGTCACTCCTTGACCCCAAGGAGATTCTTCAGTCCTCTAATCTTAAAGTAGAGCGTCGAAGGTCCAGGATTCTGTATCAGAGTTTCGTCCAGGTAAATCTAAAGTCCTAAGGACTGGGGTCCCATACTTATACCAAGTTAGGGGTTGGACATACTCTGGGGACCCACCTATGGGAGGGTCAGGGAAGAGGGGTGGTTACACCCATTCCCTTTGTCCAGTTTCGTGCCAGAGCAGGAGCAGGTAGCCCCTGCAACCGGTTTGAACTGGCATATGCACAGGGACACCAAGTGTGCCCCCAGTGCAGAACGTCTGAGCACCAGAGAGTGCTCCCGCCCAGCCCCAATACACATTATCCTGTCTGGGGAGGTGGTTACACCTCCCTGCGACAGGAAACCTATTGTCCAGGCCTCCCCTGCCGGAGTTCCAGTCAGCAGCAGGATACCAGACCCGTGTCTGTGGCAGCGGCATCCATTTTGTGATGCCAGGGCTCTGGAAAGAAGTTACCGGGCAGGCCGGTGTGTACATGTCTCTCCCTCTAGAAGGGTGGAATGCTACCCCCGCCGCCAGAACTGGCGGGGGGGTAGTATTCCAAGATGTTTGACACCAAACACGACATGTTTTGGTACAGCCAGTCCAAAGTTAGCATTGTACCGCGAGGATATAATGCACTTAAGAGTATATGGTCAGGCTGCACTACAAACAGCATCAGAGAAGGGTCTCCGAACACTGCAGAGGGGCTCTGCTCATGCAGGGGCACCCTCTCACATAAGAACCAAGCACTCTGCCTTCAGGATTGATAAGGCCTGCCATAGGAGTGACTTATAGGTTTATATGTGTGTACATATGTAGTGATATAGGTAACCTATATCACAGTAAGGGGTGCATGCACCACCTTACCCAGGCTGCAGTAGCAGACCTGTGGTGTCATTTTCGATGGCCTTCCAGGGGTGGCACAATACATGCTGCAGCCCCTGGTAGGTCTCTGAGTTACCTATGCCCTGGGTACATAATATACCATATACTAGGGACTTATAAGGGCACTCCAGATTCCAATAAGAGATGTGCCTAAGGCACATGGAAACCATTTTAGAGAGGAAGCAGCTAGGCTGGGGTTCTGATTAGCAGGGCCCCAGCCAGACTAAAGTCGAAAAACAGTGAAGCATCAGCAAAAAGTGGGGGTACCCATGTGAAGCAGATCATACTCTCCTACACATGCACTCATCCATGCCCTCAGGTGCTACCCGTGCACTCATGCATCACACAGGCACTACCCATGCACTCCTTCAATCACTCAGGCACTACCCATGCACTCTTGCATTCACTCAGTCAGTACTCATGCACTCCTCCAATCACCCAGGCAGTAGCCATGCACTCATGCAATCAACCAGGCACTACATGTGCACTCATCCATTCTCTCAAATACTACCCATGCACTTATTTATGCCCTAAGGTACTACCCCCGTACTCATGCAATCACACAGGCACTACCCATGCACTCCTTCAATCACCCAGGCTCTATCCATGCACTCCTCCAATCACTCAAGCACTACCCATGCATTCATGCAATCACTTAGGCACTACCCATGCACTCATCCATGCACTCACACACTACCTCTGCAGTCATGCAATCACCCAAACAGTACATATGCACTCCTCCAATCACCTAGACACTACCCATGCACTCATGCAATCAACCAGGCAGTACCCATGCACTCATCCATGCACTCAGGCACTATGCATGCACTCAGGCAATCTCACAGGCACTACCCATGCTGTCCTCCAATCACTCAGGCAGTACACATGCACCCCTCTAATCACCAGGGCACTACCCATGCACTCATAAAATCACTCAGGCACTTCTCATGCACTCATCCATGTACTCAGGCACTACCCCTGCACTCTTGCAATCACTCAGGCAGTACACATGCACTCCTCCAAACACCCAGGAAGTAGTCATGCACTCATGCCATCACTCAGGCACTACCCATGCACTCATCCATGCCCTCAGATGCTTCCCCTGCACTCATGCAATCACACACGCACTACCCATGCACTCCTTCAATCACCCAGACACTAACCATGCACTCCTCCAATCACCCAAGCACTACCCATGCATTCATGGTATCAATTAGGAACTACCCATGCACACAGGCACTATCCCCACACTCATGCAATCACCCAAGCAGTACATATGCACTCCTCCAATCACCTAGACACTACCCATGCACTCATGCAATCACACAGGAACTACCCATGCACTCATTGATGTGCTCAAGCACTACCCCTGCACTCTTGCAATCACTCAGGCAGTACACATGCACTCCTCCAAACACCCAGGCAGTAGTCATGCACTCATGCCATCACCCAGGCACTACCCATGCACTCATCCATTCTCTCAAATACTACCCATGCACTCATCCATGCCCTCAGATGCTTCCCCTGCACTCATGCATTCACACAGGCACTATCTATGCACTCCTTAAATCACCCAGGCACTACCCATGCACTTATGCAATCACCCAGGCACTACCCATGCACTCATCCATGTACTCTGGCACTATCCCTGCACTCTTGCATTCACTCAGGCAGTACACATGCACTCCTCCAATTGCCCAGGCAGTAGCCATGCACTCATGCAATCACCCAGGCACTACCCATGCACTCCTTCAATCACCCAGGCTCTATCCATGCACTCCTCCAATCACTCAAGCACTACCCATGCATTCATGCAATCACTTAGGCACTACCCATGCACTCATCCATGCACTCACGCACTACCTCTGCAGTCATGCAATCACCCAAACAGTACATATGCACTCCTCCAATCACCTAGACACTACCCATGCACTCATGCAATCAACCAGGCAGTACCCATGCACTCATCCATGCACTCAGGCACTATGCATGCACTCAGGCAATCTCACAGGCACTACCCATGCAGTCCTCCAATCACTCAGGCAGAACACATGCACTCCTCTAATCACCAGGGCACTACCCATGCACTCATAAAATCCCTCAGGCACTTCTCATGCACTCATCCATGTACTCAGGCACTACCCCTGCACTCTTGCAATCACTCAGGCAGTACACATGCACTCCTCCAAACACCCAGGAAGTAGTCATGCACTCATGCCATCACCCAGGCACTACCCATGCACTCATCCATTCTCTCAAATACTACCCATGCACTCATCCATGCCCTCAGATGCTTCCCCTGCACTCATGCAATCACACAGGCACTACCCATGCACTACTTCAATCACCCAGACACTAACCATGCACTCCTCCAATCACCCAAGCACTACCCATGCATTCATGGTATCAATTAGGAACTACCCATGCACACAGGCACTATCCCCACACTCATGCAATCACCCAAGCAGTACATATGCACTCCTCCAATCACCTAGACACTAAGCATGCACTCATGCAATCACACAGGAACTACCCATGCACTCATTGATGTGCTCAAGCACTACCCCTGCACTCTTGCAGTCACTCAGGCAGTACACATGCACTCCTCCAAACACCCAGGCAGTAGTCATGCACTCATGCCATCACCCAGGCACTACCCATGCACTCATCCATTCTCTCAAATACTACCCATGCACTCATCCATGCCCTCAGATGCTTCCCCTGCACTCATGCATTCACACAGGCACTATCTATGCACTCCTTAAATCACCCAGGCACTACCCATGCACTTATGCAATCACCCAGGCACTACCCATGCACTCATCCATGTACTCTGGCACTATCCCTGCACTCTTGCATTCACTCAGGCAGTACACATGCACTCCTCCAATTGCCCAGGCAGTAGCCATGCACTCATGCAATCACCCAGGCACTACCCATGCACTCATCCATTCTGTCAAATACTACCCATGCACTCATCCATGCCCTTAGGCGCTATCCCTGCACTCATGCAATCACACAATCACTACCCATGCACTCCTGCAATCACTCAGGCACTACCCATGCAGTCATGCAATCACCCAGGCACTACCCATGCACTCCTCCATGCACTCAGGCTCTACCCCTGCACTCTTGCATTCACTCAGGCAGTACACATGCACTCTTCCAATCATCCAGGCAGTAGCCATGCACTCATGCAATCACCTAGGCACTACCCATGCAGTCATCCATTCTCTCAAATACTACCCATGTACTCATCCATGCTCTCAGGTACTACCCCTGCACTCATGCA
Organism: Calotriton arnoldi; assembly: GCA_963921515.1. Classification (NCBI taxonomy): domain Eukaryota; kingdom Metazoa; phylum Chordata; class Amphibia; order Caudata; family Salamandridae; genus Calotriton; species Calotriton arnoldi. The sequence continues at coordinate 65,755 of CAWUFW010019764.1, read as the reverse complement.
ATCACACAGGCACTACCCATGCACTCCTTCAATCACCCAGGCACTATCCATGCACTCCTCTAATCACTCAAGCACTACCCATGCATTCATGCAATCACTTAGGCCCTACCCATGCACTCATCCATGCAGTCACGCTCTACCCCTGCAGTCATGCAATTACCCAAGCAGTACAGATGCACTTCTCTAATCACCCTGGCACTATGCATGCACTTATGCAATCACCCAGGCAGTACTCATGCATTCATCCATGCACTCAGGCACTACGCATGCACTCTTGCAATCTCACAGGCACTACACATGCACTCCTCCAATCACTCCGGCAGTACTCATGCACTCCTCCAATCACCGAGGCACTACCCATGCACTCATAAAATCACTCAGGTACTTCTCATGCACTCATCCATGCACTCAGGCACTACCCCTGCCATCTTGCAATCACACAGGCAGTGCACATGTACTTCTCCAATCACCCAGGCAGTAGCCATGCACTCCTCCAATCACCCAGGCACTACCCATGCACTCATTCAATCACCCAGGCACTACCCATGCACTCATCCATGCACTCAGGCAGTACCCCTGCACTCATGCAATCACCCAGGTACTACCCATGCACTCCTCATATCACCCAGGCACTACCCAAGCACTCCTCCATGTACCCAGTCACTACCCATGCACTCATGCCATCACCCAGGCACTACCCATGCACTCATCCATTCTCTCAAATACTACCCATGCACTCATCCATGCCCTCAGATGCTTCCCCTGCACTCATGCATTCACACAGGCACTATCTATGCACTCCTTAAATCACCCAGGCACTACCCATGCACTTATGCAATCACCCAGGCACTACCCATGCACTCATCCATGTACTCTGGCACTAGCCCTGCACTCTTGCATTCACTCAGGCAGTACACATGCACTCCTCCAATTGCCCCGGCAGTAGCCATGCACTCATGCAATCACCCAGGCACTACCCATGCACTCATCCATTCTGTCAAATACTACCCATGCACTCATCCATGCCCTTAGGCGCTATCCCTGCACTCATGCAATCACACAATCACTACCCATGCACTCCTGCAATCACTCAGGCACTACCCATGCAGTCATGCAATCACCCAGGCACTACCCATGCACTCCTCCATGCACTCAGGCTCTACCCCTGCACTCTTGCATTCACTCATGCAGTACACATGCACTCTTCCAATCATCCAGGCAGTAGCCATGCACTCATGCAATCACCTAGGCACTACCCATGCAGTCATCCATTCTCTCAAATACTACCCATGTACTCATCCATGCTCTCAGGTACTACCCCTGCACTCATGCAATCACACAGGCACTACCCATGCACTCCTTCAATCACCCAGGCACTATCCATGCACTCCTCTAATCACTCAAGCACTACCCATGCATTCATGCAATCACTTAGGCACTACCCATGCACTCATCCATGCAGTCACGCTCTACCCCTGCAGTCATGCAATTACCCAAGCAGTACAGATGCACTTCTCTAATCACCCTGGCACTATGCATGCACTTATGCAATCACCCAGGCAGTACTCATGCATTCATCCATGCACTCAGGCACTACGCATGCACTCTTGCAATCTCACAGGCACTACACATGCACTCCTCCAATCACTCCGGCAGTACTCATGCACTCCTCCAATCACCGAGGCACTACCCATGCACTCATAAAATCACTCAGGTACTTCTCATGCACTCATCCATGCACTCAGGCACTACCCCTGCCATCTTGCAATCACACAGGCAGTGCACATGTACTTCTCCAATCACCCAGGCAGTAGCCATGCACTCCTCCAATCACCCAGGCACTACCCATGCACTCATTCAATCACCCAGGCACTACCCATGCACTCATCCATGCACTCAGGCAGTACCCCTGCACTCATGCAATCACCCAGGTACTACCCATGCACTCCTCATATCACCCAGGCACTACCCAAGCACTCCTCCATGTACCCAGTCACTACCCATGCACTCCTCCAATCACCCAGGCACTACCCATGCACTCATGCAGTCACTCAGGCACTACCCATGCACTCATCCATGGACTCAGGCACTATCCCTGCACTCATGTAATCACTCAGTACACATGCACTCCTCCAATCACCCAGGCACTACCCATGCACTCATGCAATCACTCATGCACTACCCATGCACTCCTCCATATATTACACTTGCCGCAATTCATACAACACATAGAAGTTTGTCTATTTTTAACAAAATAGGCGGTTCTAACAAGAACCATTCTTTTTCTTCTTTTCTTCTTTTAATTTTTTTGTGTTTATTTTAGTTCTTTTTGTGTTTTTTTGTGGTTTTTTTAAAGGAAAAAATAAACAGAATGAACTGAGAAAACTATCTCAAACATTTTGCAATTAAAAACTCATTGCAAAAACAAACAAAAAAACAAATTAACAATGGTGGTTTTTCGCAGCAACCACAATAGCATCCACAGATTGCTCTCCATAACAAAGAATTATTTTGCACTTAATGCACCGCTGCTCAAGTCCAGCAACCTCAGGTACTATTTGGGCTCTTTGCGTTGTTGAAGAACCTCACGAGGTGCTAGGCCCTGCGACTTGATCATCTTGCAAAGTTTGTTTCTGTAGCTCGCGACGATGTTGCTCTCGCACAAGACGACATGGATGCATTGTCTGCAAGTGTTTTAGCATAGATGAAGTGCCACAGGAGTATTTTTTTCAGATCCACGAGAGAGGACCTTTTCACATATAGTGCACGTCACCTTGCGTGCATTGACCTTTTTTTCACCTGCTGGAATCGAATAAAAAGCCCACACAACACTTTCATATCGCTGCTTGACAGGTTCTTCCAAATCTTCTTCTTCTCCAGGAATGTCCTGTGGTGGAATTGAAGAATCCATTTTTCTAGTGGAAGGAAAAAAACCACCCAAAAAATGCTCGAAAGAAGAACAGAAAACACAAGAGCTGTGTCTCTGAAGATGTTCTTGGAAGAATGAAAAATTTGGGTGGGGTTCTGCAAGTTCTAGAATAAAAAGCTTCTTAACCAATTAAATACTTTCTTTTGAAGTCACATGGGTTTCGCGCATCCGACGCTCAACCAGCGCGCACCAGACGCGATCCCCGAAAAATATATTTAACAATAAGATATCTTTATTCCAGTTACAAATATACGATATTTACAATTGTGTATATTAATCTCTTGGTATAATATATATAATAAAGTTATATACATATACTTTTAAAACTAAATAAATAACTTGTGCTGGATTCACATACCTGACACGACTCCGGAAATACGTACGTGACGTTACGCGGGACCGTCGCAGCTCCCGTAACTTCATTATAAGACGTTTAATAGCCATATTATTTATGTAAATATCACTTTTATAAGTCTTTTAATAAAGCATAAGCGATTGATTTAATAAATTTATAGTTTATATCATGTATTTAAATAAAAAAAAGAAAAATGAGAACCGTGCACCCTTCACATACCTTACGCGTATCGTGCACGACTTAACCAATATGGCGGCAGAATTATTGGATTCGCGCACCCACCATGACCAGTACACGATCGGTAAGCAAATCTCCCTTTTAAAAAAAAAATAATATTTAAATGCATATTTTAAAAAGGATAAAACATCACATTACCTTTATAAAAGCTTAAAAATTTTGAAAAAGCGTTTTTAATCCATAATGTAAATTATACACACTGCAATTTTTTCAGAAATTGTTGAACGTATAGTGCCATTGTTGTTCTACTCTAAAATTAAAAAACCAAGTTACAAAACCTTAGATTGTCACTAAAAAAAGCACAGTTTTTTTGGACATTATAGTTAGGAATTAGCATTTAAAAAACCTTTGAAATTCACTGAAAAAACCATAGGTTTCAGGGACGTTAAAGTTAGGAATTAGCATTTGAAAAACCTTTGAAATTCACTGATAAAACCACAGCTTTCAGGGACGTTATAGTTAGGTTGACATTTCACTCGTACAAAACCAGAGAAATTTGGCCGTTATAGTTAGCTGAGCTAACTATAACTCGCTCCTCCGCAATGCACTGCTGATGACGTCAAATATTACATCACTCAAGACACGGTCAGTGACATCACTGATGACATCTCAAATGACATCACTGATGACATCACTGATGATATCATCCACGTGATCAACTGATGCACCTCCTCATACCCTAATATAACCTTTGATACACCCACTCTAAAAATACAGACTACCAATATCGAAACCATAGACAGACCAATACCAGTTAGTACATACCCGCTCAGTGATTCATACGACTACACACATATCCACTCACTAACCCATACAGTCACTCATACAAGCAGTCATTCATCAATACAGCCACTGCTATATCCACTCATACACCTATATCGACACTCATACACTGCCACTCACCCAAAGAGTTACTCAAACACCTAGTCAGTCACCCAAAGAATCAATTACACTGCCATTTACTCACCTATGGAGTTATACACACACAGCACCTCACTTATTCACACAGATAGTACCATATACGTACTCTCTTCAACAATTACTGACATAAGCACACACTTATCCATGCAGCCGCTGTCACAATCATTCACTGTCACATTTAGTCACTTATATACTCCAACACTCACATATACTGCCTTTCACATATGTAGTTACCTACACATATACTACTGAGACATCCATTCACTCATCAACACAGCTATACGCACACTCACTCACCCACACAGCGCCTAACACACGCACTCATGAACCCATACACCCAGTAAATCACCCACTCACACATCCATGCAGGGAGTCACACACACCCCCACACACCCACACAGACAATCAGGCACCCATAAAGGTAATCAGACAACCAATCATTCACCCATATAGACACTCATGTAGATACTCACCAACCCATGCAGCCACTTACACACCAACTGACAAACTGATGCAGACATTCACACAGATTAGTCATTCACCCATGCATTCACTAAGATACGTTTAATCAATCACTTATACAGTCAGTCACACACCCACTAAATTATCAATTCAGACACTCATACACCCACTCATTCTTCAATACACCATGGGATATATATATATATAATTTGTCAACTTTTTAGAAACACTCATAGTCACTGGATGATGTCATCAGTGATGTCATTTGAGATGTCATCAGTGATGTCACTGACCATGTCATGAGTGATATAATATGTGATGTCATCAGCAGTGAATTGCGAATTATAGTTAGCTCAGCTTACTATAACGGCCAAATTTCTCTGGTTTTGTACGAGGGAAATGTCAACCTAACTATAATGCCCCTGAAACCTGTTTTTTCAGTGAATATATATATATATATATATATATATATATATATATATATATATAGTCTCCCACCGCACCCTAATACGCAGACTCAACGATGCAGGAATCCAGGACAAGGCCCTCGACTGGATCCGCTCCTTCCTCTCCGGCAGGACGCAGCGGGTCAGACTCCCCCCTTTCCTCTCGGACCCCACACCTACCACCTGCGGAGTCCCCCAGGGCTCCTCCCTCAGCCCGACGCTCTTCAACGTCTACATGGCTCCACTCGCCCCCATCGTCAGAACCTACGGACTCAACATTGTGTCATACGCAGACGACACCCAACTCATTCTCTCCCTATCCAACGAGCCCAACACTGCCAGACACAACTTTCGAGAAGGCATGGAAGCCGTCGCCAAATGGATGAAAAACAGCTGCCTACAACTAAACACCAACAAAACAGAAGTACTCATCATGGGCCCAAACCCCGACGCCTGGAGCGACACCTGGTGGCCCCCCACTTTCGGAAACCTGCCAACCCCCACGAACCACGCACGCAACCTGGGAATCATCCTGGACTCCGAGCTCAAAATGGACCGCCAGATCAACTCCGTCTCGTTTTCCTGCTTCCACACCCTCGGCCTCCTTCGTAAGACCTTCAAATGGATCCCCCTCGAACACCGAAAGACCGTCACTCACACCCTGGTCAACAGCAGACTCGACTACGGCAACGCACTCTACGCCGGAATAAACAAAAACCTCACCGCAAGCTACAGAACATCCAGAACGCCACCGCAAGACTGGTCCTCAACCTGCCAAAACACTGCCACATCTCCCAGCACCTGCGCACACTCCACTGGCGAGAATCACCTTCAAGATGCTCACCCACGCACACAAGGCCCTCCACGACACCGGACCAGCATACCTGAACAGCCGACTCAAATTTCACGCACCACAAAGGACCCTACGATCAGCCCAGCTCTCCTACGCCGTGGTCCCCTGCACCAGAAAGACCAGATCGGGAGGCTGCTCCTTCTCCTTCCTCACGGCCAAAGCATGGAACGCCCTTCTGCTCCACCTCAGACAGACAACATTGCTCCCCATCTTCGCAAGAAACCTCAAAACCTGGCTCTTCGACAGACCCCCTTCTTGATGGAATAGAACCTGCACCCCCCCACCCCTAGCGCCTTGAGGCCCTTACGTGTGAGTAGTTGCGCTTTAACAAACCCCTTATTGATTTATATATATATATATATATATATATAAAAACAAACAGTCCAGATTCAGCGCGCACTATTTTCACAGCCGGTGCGGTTTTCAAGGTCGGACTTAACCTCGTGATATGTCAACCAACAAAAGAGAGTACCGCACTCCACGAATCTTCATATATTTTGCTTTATTACAAGCGCATATTTACACCACTACCACCACCAATGTTTCAGCCAAAAAATGGCCTTGATCACGGTACCGTGGTTGATATATATATTATCTACTGGCGGTCGCCAGTAGATAGTTATAGTTAGGACCTATTTTCCATGGGAAATTCACAACATTCTATTTCCAATAACTTTGGCGCCGGTTGACGAATCTTCGCGAAAATTTCAATACTCGTGGGGCGCTCCGGTCCGCTCGTGTCCTGAAAGTATCAGGGTGATTCGGCAAGCGGGGGCCGAGAAAAAAAGGGGGTCCCAAAACGTGTTTTCTCCATGTTAATTCCCATAGGAAATTTTAGACACGGCTACAGCCCGAACTGCTGAACGGAATTACACCAAATTTGGCAAAAGGTAGCGCTTGGTTCAGAAAGCGACCTTTTTTTTAAATGGTGTAAATCCGTTCAGTAGTTGCTGAGAAATTCAAAAAATAAGAGTCAAAAAATCAATTTCCCATAGGGAACTTTGTGCAAGGCTAGAGCGGAAACTACTGAACGGATTTACCCCAAATTTGGCATAAAGGTACTGCTTGGCTCAGAAAGCGACCTTTTCAAAAATGGTGTAAATCCGTTCAGTAGTTTTTTAAATATTAAAGGAAAAAGAACTATATATATCTGGGCGGAGCCTAACACACATTTCATCGTGAGATCTGATTGGCTGTCAGCACTTCATCCAAGAAGTGTTGGCAGCCATCTTGGGACCAATATACATGATAGCACCCCAATGAAATGCATTGTAGTGAATAGAAGATTTTGAGGGTCACCAAAAGGAGAACTATAAAGGGTGATAACAGACTTTAGTTACATTAGAATTCATTTGTTGATGGTACCATACTAATTTTAGGAATTGTGGTGTGTTCTAGGGTGATTTTACCCTGTGAAAAACCTTCTGCTGGGATTTCATGAATCATGTTTGAGAGAAAACAATTTTCTCATGCTTGTCCCACATAGGTTTGGAAGGTGCTCCAGAAGCTAAAATGAGAGCATATTTTCTGTAAATTCACATTATCTTTCTCAGTCATGTGAGAATGAAGTCTGACATTCTCAGTAAAACATGTAAATCCAACAAGGGCAGAGACTGTCAGTTGATTCCTTTGTGTTCTACTGCAGCTTCCCAGAGTGTTCTTAAGAACAACTAGAGCGCTAACAACCTTACCTATGACAAAAGTATGGCACACCTGAAGTCATCTTGATTGGAATAAACTGGTAACACTTAAAACATTTAATTTAAAAAGGAACAAAATTATGGGTTTCATTTTGTCATAGAAATTATGGTTAGTGCTGTAGAAAGAAAAATTAGGACATGTTTTAAGTGAGATTACAAATATCTTCCTGTTATATTTCAATAGGAGCAGCCTGCCAGTTGATTCCTTTGTGTTCTACTGCAGCTTCCCAGAGTGTTCTAAAGAACAACTAGAGCGCTAACAGTCTTACTTATGACAAAATTATGGCACACCTGAAGCCATCTTCATTGGAATAAACCGGTAACACTTAAAACATTTAATTTAAAAAGGAAAAAAATGAGGGGGTTCATTTTGATATGGTTAGTTCTGCAGAAAGAAAAATTAGGGCATGTTTTAAGTGAGATCTCAAATCTTCTTCTATTTCATTAGAAAATTCTGACATGCAGACTGAAACAATCACTTTCAATACCAGCAGTAGACTTCCAGTTAACTCCCTGGTGAGCAGTAGCTTTACTACAGTGATCTAATGAGCAACTAGAGTGCTAACATTCTGAATTTATGGCAAATGTGTGACACATCTGAATGCCTTCTTGATGGAATCAAAGTAAAAACGGAAAGCATTTCCTACTGAGGAGACTGCAGTAAATGAGGAAATTAGGAAACTTCATAACAAATAAGTATCCCAAGATGGCCACCAGAGAAAAAGAGCCCAAATGTAGCACAAATATCACCCACATGTAGCGCACATATAGCCCAATGACAGAAGTGTGGAAAACACTTTTTATTTTTAGTTTTTTGCAGTTTTATATAGTGCAGACTGGTCAGGTATTGGAGCGTTGCATCTTACTTGGACCCCTTATTGCGTATTTTGCACAAAGTACATAAGATTGATCTTGCGAAACATTGAACTTTACTATTCTGTTAACCTGAAGTTGCTCTGAACCGGGCTTTGTAACACCCGTTTTTACCTACTGGTTTTAATTAATTCTCACTGTATTGTATTAAGAAAGAGGATTTACTGTTTTTATGTACACTTTTATGATCTATGTTTCTAAATCAGATCGAATAAAGTTTAATGAATGTAATTGAAGTCTCCCAAGATGGCCACCAGAGAAAAATGAGCCCAAATGTAGCACAAATATCACCCAGATGTAGCCCACGTATAGCCCAATGACAGAAGTGTGGAAAACACTTTTTATCCTTTGTTTTTTTGCAGTTTTATATAGTGCAGGCTGGTCAGATATTGGAGTGCTTTACATGAGCATTGGTTACATCATACAAGGACAAACTCATTTTGGTTGTAGGCATGGGGAGATTAAGTGATTTGACCAGAATCACAGAATGACGAGCTGAAGAAGAAACTCCAACTTGGTAACACCACATTTTCTCCCCTAAGCGTAACATTTAATCAAGTGGTCAACTGGATAAAAAAACATAGAGATAACAAATAATTCAAAAGTGCTTTGTCGCTATTTGAGAACTGCTTGGCTCAGAAAGCGACCTTTTTAAAAATGGTGTAAATCCGTTCGGTAGTTGCTGAGAGATTGTAAAAAACAAATATCGATATCTAGAGGCGCGGTGGATCCGCGAACCCTCCCGACCATGAGCTTCATTTTAATTGGCTGCCAACACTCCAAACCAGGAAGTGTTGGCAGCCATCTTGTGACTCGGTAGAACCGAGTCACAAGAAAACAGGGAAACAAAGATGAAAAGAAGAAAAGGGGGCAGGGTAGAAACACCCTGACCCCTAGGCCTGCTCAGGGGTCCCACAAGGACCCCAGGGACAAAAAAGCATTTAAAAAAAAAAAAGAAATTGGCAAAATTCGCGCTGGGGTCGCGAATCCCGCCGAAATGTAAAAATAAATGAAGCGCGGGATACCGCTCTTCATTTAATTGAGACCCCCGGGTGGGCCAGGTCCCAGGGGGCATTGCCAACAAATATATGCAGGGCCCGCGGGGGCCCCCGCAGCCCCGGGGACCGCCACCTCCCGGTGCTTGTATTTTTAATGTTTGGGGGGGCCTCCAAGGCCCCCCCAAGCCCCAGGGACCGCCACCGCTAGGGCTTTTATCAAATAGGGAAATCCATGATTCAAGGGGAATTAATCCTCCAACTTACCCTGAGCACTACTGATGCAGTCCAGCCATCGCCCTGTCACTACCCATGCACTACTCCAATCAACCAGCGAGCACCATGTACTTATCCAATCACTCCGCCAAAACACAAGCACTTATAAATTCACCATCCACTCTCCTTGCAGTACTCTAATCATCCAGTCAGTACCCATGTACTCATCCAATGACCCAGGCACTAACCCATGGCAAATACAGAGGAGGTCATGCTAATCACAGGGGTACCCCAGCGCATAGTGTTCCCTAGTGTATGTAGGTGTTTTCACTGTATTCTAAGTGTCTTTTACCACCAGAGACAGAGTCAGTTACCACCAGTACCCATCAGCAAGAAGTTGGGGGCACAGGAGTACTTTCTACTCCTCTGTTGGTTCTTTCTGCACATCTCTTCCTTCTTCTTGCACTTTTCTTCGTCTTTCTGGACTTCTGTTGCCTCTTTCTGCATTTGTCTTCCTTCTTTCTGCGCTTTTCTTCTTCTTTCTTCACATGTCCTACCTCTGTAGGCATAGTTAGAAACTAGCATTTAAAAAACCTTTGAAATTCACTTAAAAACCATAGGTTTCAGGCATGTTATAGTTAGAAATTAGCATTTAAAAAACCTTTGAAATTCACTGAAAAAACCATAGGTTTCAGGCACGTTATAGTTAGAAATTAGCATTTAAAAAACCTTCGAAATTCACTGAAAAAACCATAGGTTTTAGGGAAAGTTATAGTTAGTTGGACATTTCACTCGTACAAAACCAGAGAAATTCCCCCGTTATAGTTAGTTCAGCTAACTATAACTCCGGCCCCCGCAATGCACTGCTGATGACGTCACATATGACATCACTCATGACATGGTCAGTGACATCACTGATGACATCACTGATGACATCTCAAATGACATCACTGATGACATCACTGATGACATCATCCATGTGATAATTTGATGCATCTTCTCACACCCTAATGTAACCTTTGATACACCAACTCTAAATAACAGACTGCCATTCTCAAAACCATAGACACTCCAGCAGCAATAACTACATACCCACTCACTGATTCTTAGGTCTAAACACATATCCACTCACTCACCCATACAGTAACTCATACTTACAATCACTCAGTACAGGACTATCATATGCACTCATCCGCCTATATAGACACTCACACACCACCACTCATCCATAGAGGTACTCACACACCTAGTCAGTCATGCAAATAATTAATCACACTCCCATTTACTCACCTATACAGTTATACACACACCAGCTCACTTACTCATACAAATACTAGGACATTCTTACGCTCTTATACAATCACTGATACAAGCACACACTCATCCATACAGTCACTCTCATAATCACACACTCTCACTTATAGCTATTTATATATTCCAACACACATATATACTGCCTTTCACATATGTAGTTACTCACACATGTACCACTGAGATATACATTCACTCACTAACACACCCATACACACACTCACACACCCATACAGTCCATCACAGATGCACTCTTGAAACCATGCACCCAGTGAATCACCCACTCACACATCTATGCACAGAGTCACACACACCCCACCCATACAAACACTCAGGCATCCATACAGATACTCAGACAAGCAATTAATAACCCATATAGACACTCATGTAGCTATTCACAAACCCATGCAGCCGCTTACACACCAACAGACAGACGGATACAGACATTCACACAGTTTAGTCACTAACCCGTGCATTCAGTAAGATACATTTAATCACTCACTTATAGAGTCAGTCACACACCTACTAAATCATCCATTCAGACACTTATACACCCACTCATTCTTCAATATGCCTTTCACTATATATATTAAACATATTTAAACTTTACAGAAACACAGTAACTAGATGATGTCATCAGTGATGTCATTTGAGATGTCATCAGTGATGTCATCAGTGATGTCACTGACCATGTCATGAGTGATGTCATATGTGACGTCATCAGCAGTGCATTGCGGGGGCGCGAGTTATAGTTAGCTGAACTAACTATAACGGGGAATTTCTCTGGTTTTGTACGAGTGAAATGTCCAACTCACTATAACCTTCCCTAAAACCTATGGTTTTTTCAGTGAATATATATATATATATATATATATATATATATATATATATATATATCCAAAAAACAGAGTTTGCCTGCAATGAGGGGGCCCAGACAAGGAGGTAAGTATCGCCTTTCATTTATTAAAAGATGCAGTGAAACAAACAGACAGGTACTTTCGCCAGTGTCACAGATCAGCTCAGCCCGACGCATTTTGTGCCTCCAGGCACTTCCTCATGGGCTTCTGGCTTTCAATTGAATGCAGGCACGGTGATTTTTTCGGGCACCAGTTCAAATATGTAAAAAGCCCCGATGGGCGTGGCCACCTCCGTGGCCTATTGGTAAATGTAGTGCCTCGAATCCTACTCCAGTGAGTTACCATGCCGCATTCAACAGTGATGAAAATTAAACCCCAGTGGGTTGCAGAATGCACCACAGCCGCTAGCTCACATCCGCTAATGTCTTTTAAAGGCATCCTTGTCCCGATGCTGGCTCGACGTTTGGCGCTGCAGCCGGACGGCACACCGTGGCGCCGGGCACCCCTCGCGACTCAGGCAGGGCCGCTTCAAATCCAAAAAACAGAGTTTGCCTGCAATGAGGGGGCCCAGACAAGGAGGTAAGTATCGCCTTTCATTTATTAAAAGATGCAGTGAAACAAACAGCCAGGTTCTTTCGCCAGTGTCACAGCTCAGCTCAGCCCGACGCGTTTCGGGCCCCCAGGGACTTCCTCATGGGCTTCTGGCTTTCAATTGAATGCAGGCACGGTGATTTTTTCGGGAACCAGTTCAAATATGTAAAAACCCCGCCCCAATGGGCGTGGCCACCTCCGTGGCCTATTGATAAATGTAGTGCCTCGAATCCTACTCCAGTGAGTTACCATGCCGCATTCAACAGTGATGAAAATTAAACCCCAGTGGGTTGCAGAATGCACCACAGCCGCTAGCTCACATCCGTTAATGTCTTTTAATGGCATCCTTGTCCCGATGCTGCCTCGACGTTTGGCGCTGCAGCCGGACGGCACACCGTGCCACCGGGCAGCCCTCACGACTCAGGCGGGGCCGCTTCAAATCCAAAAAACTGAGTTTGCCTGCAATGAGGGGGCCCAGACAGGGAGGTAAGTATCGCCTTCATTTATTAAAAGATGCAGTGAAAGAAACAGCCAGGTACTTTCGCCAGTGTCACAGCTCAGCTCAGCCCGACGCGTTTCGTGCCACCAGGCACTTCCTCATGGGCTTCTGGCTTTCAATTGAATGCAGGCACTGTGATTTTTTTGGGCACCAGTTCAAATATGTAAAAACCCCACCCGATGGGCGTGGCCACCTCCGTGGCCTATTGGTAAATGTAGTGCCTCGAATCCTACTCCAGTGAGTTACCATGCCGCATTCAACAGTGATGAAAATTAAACCCCAGTGGGTTGCAGAATGCACCACAGCCGCTAGCTCACATCCGTTAATATCTTTTAATGGCATCCTTGTACCGATGCTGCCTCGACGTTTGGCGCTGCAGCCGGACGGCACACCGTGCCGCCGGGCACCCCTCGCAACTCAGGCGGGGCCGCTTCAAATCCAAAAAACAGAGTTTGCCTGCAATGAGGGGGCCCAGACAAGGAGGTGAGTATCGCCTTTCATTTATTAAAAGATGCAGTGAAACAAACAGCCAGGTACTTTCGCCAGTGTCACAGCTCAGCTCAGCCCGACGCGTTTCGTGCCTCCAGGCACTTCCTCACGGGCTTCTGGCTTTCAATTGAATGCAGGCACGGTGATTTTTTCGGGCACCAGTTCAAATATGTAAAAACCTTGCCCCGATGGGCGTGGCCACCTCCGTGGCCTATTGATAAATGTAGTGCCTCGAATCCTACTCCAGTGAGTTAAAATGCCACATTCAACAGTGATGAAAATTAAACCCCAGTGGGTTGCAGAAAGCACCACAGCCGCTAGCTCACATCCGTTAATGTCTTTTAATGGCATCCTTGTCCCGATGCTGCCTCGCCGTTTGGCGCTGCAGCCGGACGGCACACTGTGCCACCGGGCACCCCTCGCGACTCAGGCGGGGCCGCTTCAAATCCAAAAAACAGAGTTTGCCTGCAATGAGGGGGCCGAGACAAGGAGGTGAGTATCTCCTTTCATTTATTAAAAGATGCAGTGAAACAAACAGCCAGGTACTTTCGCCAGTGTCACAGCTCAGCCTACCAATAGGCCACGGAGGTGGCCACGCCCATCAAGGCGGGTTTTTTACATATTTGATCTGATGCCTGAAAAAATCATTGTGCCTGCATTCAATTGAAAGCCAGAAGCCCATGAGGAAGTGCCTGGAGGCACTAAACGCATCAGGCTGAGCTGAGCTGTGACACTGGCGAAAGTACCTGGCTGTTTGTTTCACTGCATCTTTTAATAAATGAAAGGCGATACTCACCTCCTTGTCTGGGCCCCCTCATTGCAGGCAAACTCAGTTTTTTTTATTTGAAGCGGCCCCGCCTGAGTCGCGAGGGGTGCCCGGTGACACGGTGTGCTGTCCGGCTGCAGCGCCAAACATCGAGGCAGTATCGGACAAGGATGCCATTAAAAGACATTAACGGATGTGAGCTAGCAGCTGTGGTGCATTCTGCACCCACTGGGGTTTAATTTTCATCACTGTTGAATGCGGCATGGTAACTCACTGGAGTAGGATTCGAGGCACTACATTTATCAATAGGCCACGGAGGTGGCCACGCCCATTGGGGCGGGGTTTTGCATATCTGAACTGGTTCCCGAAAAATCACCGTGCCTGCATTCACTGAAAGCCAGAAGCCCATGAGAAGTGCCTGAGGCACGCCAGGCTGAGCTGAGCTGTGACATTGGCGAAAGTACCTGGCTGTTTGTTTCACTGCATCTTTAATAAATGAAATGCGATACTTACCTCCTTGTCTGAGCCCCCTCATTGCAGGCAAACTCTGCTTTTGGATTGACGGCCCGCCTGAGTCCCGAGGCGTGCCCGGCGGCACGGTGTGCCGTCCGGCTGCGGCTAAACGCCGAGGCAGCATTGGGACAAGGATGCCATTAAAGACATTAACGGATGTGAGCTAGCGGCTGTGGTGCATTCTGCAAACCACTGGGGTTTAATTTTCATCACTGCTGAATGCGGCATGGTACTCCTGGAGTAGGATTCAGGCACTACATTTACCAATAGGCCACGGAGGTGGCCACGCCCATCGGGCGGGTTTTTTACATATTTGAACTGGTGCACAAAAAAATCACTGTGCCTGCATTCAATTGAAAGCCAGAGTTTGCCTGCAATGAGGGGGCCTAGACAAGGAGGTAAGTATCGACTTTCATTTATTAAAAGATGCAGTGAAACAAACAGCCAGGTACTTTCGCCAGTGTCACAGCTCAGCTCAGCCCGACGTGTTTCATTCCTCCAGGCACTTCCTCATGGGCTTCTGGCTTTCAATTGAATGCAGGCACAGTGATTTTTTCGGGGACCAGTTCAAATATGTAAATACCCTGCCCTGATGGGCGTGGTCACCTCCGTGGCCTATTGGTAAATGTCGGGCCTCGAATCCTACTACAGTGAGTTACCATGCCGCATTCAACAGTGATGAAAATTAAACCCCAGTAGGTTGCAGAATGCACCACAGCCGCTAGCTCACATCCGTTAATGTCTTTTAATGGCATCCTTGTCCCGATGCTGCCTCGACGTTTGGCGCTGCAGCCGGACGGCACACAGTGCCGCCAGGCACCCCTCGCGACTCAGGCGGGGCTGCTTCAAATCCAAAAAACAGAGTTTGCCTGCAATGAGGGAGCCTTGACAAGGAGGTAAGTATCGCCTTTCATTTACTAAAAGATGCAGTCTAACAAACAGCCAGGTACTTTCGCCATTGTCACAGCTCAGCTCAGCCCGACACGTTTCGTGCCTCCAGGCACTTCCTCATGGGCTTCTGGCTTTCAATTGAATGCAGGAACGGTGATTTTTTGGGCACAAGTTCAAATATGTAAAAACCCCGCCCCGATGGGCGTGGCCACCTCCGTGGCCTATTGGTAAATGTAGTGCCTCGAATCCTACTCCAGTGAGTTACCATGCCGCATTCAACAGTGATGAAAATGAAACCCCAGTGGGTTGCAGAATGCACCACAGCCACTAGCTCACATCCGTTAATGTCTTTTAATGGCATCCTTGTCCCGATGCTGCCTCGACGTTTGGCGCTGCAGCCGGACTGCACATCGTGCCGCCGGGCAGCCCTCGCGACTCAGGCGGGGCCGCTTCAAATCCAAAAAACAGAGTTTGCCTGCAATGAGGGGGCCCAGACAAGGAGGTAAGTATCGCCTTTCATTTATTAAAAGATGCAGTGAAACAAACAGCCAGGTACTTTTGCCAGTGTCACAGCTCAGCTCAGCCCGACGCGTTCAGTGCCTCCAGGCACATCCTCATAGGCTTCTGGCTTTCAATTGACTGCAGGCATGGTGATTTTTTCGGACACCAGCTCAAATATGTAAAAACCCCGCCCCGATGGGCGTGGCCACCTCCGTGGCCTATTTCGTAAATGTAGTGCCTCGAATCCTACTACAGTGAGTTACCATGCTGCATTCAACAGTGATGAAAATTAAACCCCAGTGGGTTGCAGAATGCACCACAGCCGCTAGCTCACATCTGTTAATGTCTTTTAATGGCATCCTTGTCCCGATGCTGCCTCGACGTTTGGCGCTGCAGCCGGATGGCACACTTTGCCGCCGGGCACCCCTCGCGACTCAGGAGGGGCTGCTTCAAATCCAAAAAACACAGTTTGCCTGCAATGAGGGAGCCCAGACAAGGAGTTAAGTATCGCCTTTCATTTACTAAAAGATGCAGTGAAACAAACAGCCAGGTACTTTCGCCAGTGTCACAGCTCAGCTCAGCCCGACGCCTTTCGTGCCTCCAGGCACTTCCTCATGGGCTTCTGGCTTTCAATTGAATGCAGGCATGGTGATTTTTTCGGGTACCAGTTCAAATATGTAAAAACCCCGCCCCGATGGGCGTGGCCACCTCCGTGGCCTATTGGTAACTGTAGTGCCTCGAATCCTACTCCAGTGAGTTACCATGCCGCATTCAACAGTGATGAAAATTAAACCCCAGTGGGTTGCAGAATGCACCACAGCCAATAGCTCACATCAGTTAATGTCTCTTAATGGTATCCTTGTCCCGATGCTGCCTCGATGTTTGGCGCTGCAGCCGGATGGCACACTGTGCTGCCGGGCACCCCTCGCGACTCAGGCGGGGCCGCTTCAAATCCAAAAAACAAAGCTTGCCTGTAATGAGGGGTCCCAGACAAGGAGGTAAGTATCGCCTTTCATTTATTAAAAGATGCAGTGAAACAAACAGCCAGGTACTTTCGCCAGTGTCACAGCTCAGCTCAGCCCGACGCGTTTCATGCCTCCAGGGACTTCCTCATGGGCTTCTAGCTTTTAATTGAATGCAGGCACGGTGATTTTTTCGGGCACCAGTTCAAATTTGTAAAAACCCCGCCCCGATGGGCGTGGCCACCTCCGTGGCCTATTGGTAAATGTAGTGCCTCGAATCCTACTCCAGTGAGTTACCATGCCACATTCAACAGTGATGAAAATTAAACCCCAGTAGGTTGCAGAATGCAACACAGCCGCTAGCTCACATGCGTTAATGTCTTTTAATGGCATCCTTGTCCCGATGCTGCCTCGACGTTTGGCGCTGCAGCCGGACGGCACACCGTTCCGCCGAGGCCCCCCTCGCGACTCAGGCGGGGCCGCTTCAAATCCAAAAAACAGAGTTTGCCTGCAATGAGGGGGCCCAGACAAGGAGGTAAGTATCGCCTTTCATTTATTAAAAGATGCAGTGAAACAAACAGCCAGGTACTTTCGCCAGTGTCACAGCTCAGCTCAGCCCGACGCGTTTCGTGCCTCCAGGCACTTCCTCATGGGCTTCTAGCTTTTAATTGAATGCAGGCACGGTGATTTTTTCGGGCACCAGTTCAAATTTGTAAAAACCCCGCCCCGATGGGCGTGGCCACCTCGTGGCCTATTGGTAAATGTAGTGCCTCGAATCCTACTACAGTGAGTTACCATGCCGCATTCAACAGTGATGAAAATTAAACCCCAGTAGGTTGCAGAATGCACCACAGCCGCTAGCTCACATCCGTTAATGTCTTTTAATGGCATCCTTGTCCCGATGCTGCCTCGACGTTTGGCGCTGCAGCCGGACGGCACATTGTAGCGCCGGGCACCCCTCGCGACTCAGGCGGGGCGGCTTCAAATCCAAAAAACAGAGTTTGCCTGCAATGAGGAGCCCAGACTAGGAGGTAAGTATCGCCTTTCATTTATTAAAAGATGCAGTGAAACAAACAGCCAGGTACTATCGCCAGTGTCACAGCTCAGCTCAGCCCAACGCGTTTCGTGACTCCAGGCACATCCTCATGGACTTCTGGCTTTCAATTGAATGCAGGCACAGTGATTTTTTCGGGCACCAGTTCAAATATGTAAAAACCCTGCAATGATGGGCGTGGCCACCTCCGTGGCCTATTGGTAAATGTAGTGCCTCGAATCCTACTCCAGTGAGTTACCATGCCGCATTCAACAGTGATGAAAATTAAACCCCAGTAGGTTGCAGAATGCACCAGAGCCGCTAGCTCACATCCGTTAATGTCTTTTAATGGCATCCTTGTCCCGATGCTGCCTCGACGTTTGGCGCTGCAGCCGGACGGCACACCGTGCCGCCAGGCACCCTCGCGACTCAGGCGGGGCTGCTTCAAATCCAAAAACAGAGTTTGCCTTCAATGAGGGAGCCTTGACAAGGAGGTAAGTATCGCCTTTCATTTACTAAAAGATGCAGTCTAACAAACAGCCAGGTACTTTCGCCATTGTCACAGCTCAGCTCAGCCCAACACGCTTCGTGCCTCCAGGCACTTCCTCATGGGCTTCTGGCTTTCAATTGAATGCAGGAACGGTGATTTTTCGGGCACCAGTTCAAATATGCAAAAACCCCGCCCGATGGGCGTGGCCACCTCCGTGGCCTATTGGTAAATGTAGTGCCTCGAATCCTACTCCAGTGAGTTACCATGCCGCATTCAACAGTGATGAAAATGAAACCCCAGTGGGTTGCAGAATGCACCACAGCCACTAGCTCACATCCGTTAATGTCTTTTAATGGCATCCTTGTCCCGATGCTGCCTCGACGTTTGGCGCTGCAGCCGGACTGCACACCGTGCCGCCGGGCAGCCCTCGCGACTCAGGCGGGGCCGCTTCAAATACAAAAAACAGAGTTTGCCTGCAATGAGGGGGCCCAGACAAGGAGGTAAGTATCGCCTTTCATTTATTAAAAGATGCAGTGAAACAAACATCCAGGTACTTTTGCCAGTGTCACAGCTCAGCTCAGCCCGACGCGTTTCGTGCCTCCAGGCACATCCTTATAGGCTTCTGGCTTTCAATTGACTGCAGGCATGGTGATTTTTTCGGACACCAGCTCAAATATGTAAAAACCCCGCCCCGATGGGCGTGGCCACCTCCGTGGCCTATTGGTAAATGTAGTGCCTCGAATCCTACTCCAGTGAGTTACCATGCCGCATTCAACAGTGATGAAAATTAAACCCCAGTGGGTTACAGAATGCACCACAGCCACTAGCTCACATCCGTTAATGTCTCTTAATGGCATCCTTGTCCCGATGCTGCCTCGACGTTTGGAGCTGCAGCCGGACGGCACACCGTGCCGCCGGGCACCCCTCTCAACTCAGGCGGGGCCGCTTCGAATCCAAAAACAGAGTTTGCCTGCAATGAGGGGGCCCAGACAAGGAGGTAAGTATTGCCTTTCATTTATTAAAAGATGCAGTGAAATAAACAGCCAGGTACTTTCGCCAGTGTCACAGCTCAGCTCAGCCCGACGCGTTTCGTGCATCCAGGCACTTCCTCATGGGCTTCTGGCTTTTAATGGAATGCAGGCACGGTGATTTTTTCGGGCACCAGTTTAAATATGTAAAAACCCCGCCCCGATGGGCGTGGCCAACTCCGTGGCCTATTGGTAAATGTAGTGCCTCGAATCCTACTCCAGTGAGTTACCATGCCGCATTCAACAGTGATGAAAATTAAACCCCAGTGGGTTGCAGAATGCACCACAGCCACTAGCTCACATCCGTTAATGTCTTTTAATGGCATCCTTGGCCCGAGACGTTTGGCGCTGCAGCCGGACGGCACACCGTTCCCCCGAGCACCCCTCGCGACTCAGGCGGGGCTGCTTCAAATAAAAAAAACACAGTTTGCCTGCAATGAGGGAGCCCAGACAAGGAGTTAAGTATCGCCTTTCATTTACTAAAAGATGCAGTGAAACAAACAGCCAGGTACTTTCGCCAGTGTCACAGCTCAGCTCAGCCCGACGCGTTTTGTGCCTCCAGACACTTCCTCATGGGCTTCTGGCTTTCAATTGAATGCAGGCATGGTGATTTTTTCGGGCACCAGTTCAAATATGTAAAAACCCCGCCCCGATGGGCGTGGCCACCTCCGTGGCCTATTGGTAACTGTAGTGCCTCGAATCCTACTCCAGTGAGTTACCATGCCACATTCAACAGTGATGAAAATTAAACCCCAGTAGGTTGCAGAATGCAACACAGCCGCTAGCTCACATGCGTTAATGTCTTTTAATGGCATCCTTGTCCCGATGCTGCCTCGACGTTTGGCGCTGCAGCCGGACGGCACATTGTAGCACCGGGCACCCCTCGCGACTCAGGCGGGGCGGCTTCAAATCCAAAAAACAGAGTTTGCCTGCAATGAGGGAGCCCAGACTAGGAGGTAAGTATCGCCTTTCATTTATTAAAAGATGCAGTGAAACAAACAGCCAGGTACTATCGCCAGTGTCACAGCTCAGCTCAGCCCAACGCGTTTCGTGACTCCAGGCACATCCTCATGGACTTCTGGCTTTCAATTGAATGCAGGCACGGTGATTTTTTCGGGCACCAGTTCAAATATGTAAAAACCCTGCAATGATGGGCGTGGCCACCTCCGTGGCCTATTGGTAAATGTAGTGCCTCGAATCCTACTCCAGTGAGTTACCATGCCGCATTCAACAGTGATGAAAATTAAACCCCAGTAGGTTGCAGAATGCACCAGAGCCGCTAGCTCACATCCGTTAATGTCTTTTAATGGCATCCTTGTCCCGATGCTGCCTCGACGTTTGGCGCTGCAGAGCCGGACGGCACACCGTGCCGCCAGGCACCCTCGCGACTCAGGCGGGGCTGCTTCAAATCCAAAAACAGAGTTTGCCTGCAATGAGGGAGCCTTGACAAGGAGGTAAGTATCGCCTTTCATTTACTAAAAGATGCAGTCTAACAAACAGCCAGGTACTTTCGCCATTGTCACAGCTCAGCTCAGCCCGACACGTTTCGTTCCTTCAGGCACTTCCTCATGGGCTTCTGGCTTTCAATTGAATGCAGGAACGGTGTTTTTTTCGGGCACCAGTTTAAATATGTAAAAACCCCGCCCGATGGGCTTGGCCACCTCCGTGGCCTATTGGTAAATGTAGTGCCTCGAATCCTACTCCAGTGAGTTACCATGCCGCATTCAACAGTGATGAAAATGAAACCCCAGTGGGTTGCAGAATGCACCACAGCCACTAGCTCACATCCGTTAATGTCTTTTAATGGCATCCTTGTCCCGATGCTGCCTCGACGTTTGGCGCTGCAGCCGGACTGCACATCGTGCCGCCGGGCAGCCCTCGCGACTCAGGCGGGGCCGCTTCAAATACAAAAAACAGAGTTTGCCTGCAATGAGGGGGCCCATACAAGGAGGTAAGTATCGCCTTTCATTTATTAAAAGATGCAGTGAAACAAACATCCAGGTACTTTTGCCAGTGTCACAGCTCAGCTCAGCCCGACGTGTTTCGTGCCTCCAGGCACATCCTCATAGGCTTCTGGCTTTCAATTGACTGCAGGCATGGTGATTTTTTCAGACACCAGCTCAAATATGTAAAAACCCCGCCCCGATGGGCGTGGCCACCTCCGTGGCCTATTGGTAAATGTAGTGCCTCGAATCCTACTCCAGTGAGTTACCATGCCGCATTCAACAGTGATGAAAATTAAACCCCAGTGGGTTACAGAATGCACCACAGCCACTAGCTCACATCCGTTAATGTCTCTTAATGGCATCCTTGTCCCGATGCTGCCTCGACGTTTGGAGCTGCAGCCGGACGGCACACCGTGCCGCCGGGCACCCCTCTCAACTCAGGCGGGGCCGCTTCGAATCCAAAAACAGAGTTTGCCTGCAATGAGGGGGCCCAGACAAGGAGGTAAGTATTGCCTTTCATTTATTAAAAGATGCAGTGAAATAAACAGCCAGGTACTTTCGCCAGTGTCACAGCTCAGCTCAGCCCGACGCGTTTCGTGCCTCCAGGCACTTCCTCATGGGCTTCTGGCTTTTAATGGAATGCAGGCACGGTGATTTTTTCGGGCACCAGTTTAAATATGTAAAAACTCCGCCCCGATGGGCGTGGCCAACTCCGTGGCCTATTGGTAAATGTAGTGCCTCGAATCCTACTCCAGTGAGTTACCATGCCGCATTCAACAGTGATGAAAATTAAACCCCAGTGGGTTGCAGAATGCACCACAGCCACTAGCTCACATCCGTTAATGTCTCTTAATGGCATCCTTGTCCCGATGCTGCCTCGACGTTTGGCGCTGCAGCCGGACGGCACACCGTGCTGCCGGGCACCCCTCGCGACTCAGGCGGGGCCGCTTCAAATCCAAAAAACAGAGCTTGCCTGTAATGAGGGGTCCCAGACAAGGAGGTAAGTATCGCCTTTCATTTATTAAAAGATGCAGTGAAACAAACAGCCAGGTACTTTCGCCAGTGTCAAAGCTCAGCTCAGTCCGACGCGTTTCATGCCTCCAGGGACTTCCTCATGGGCTTCTAGCTTTTAATTGAATGCAGGCACGGTGATTTTTTCAGGCACCAGTTCAAATTTGTAAAAACCCCGCCCCGATGGGCGTGGCCACCTCGTGGCCTATTGGTAAATGTAGTGCCTCGAATCCTACTACAGTGAGTTACCATGCCGCATTCAACAGTGATGAAAATTAAACCCCAGTAGGTTGCAGAATGCACCACAGCCGCTAGCTCACATCCGTTAATGTCTTTTAATGGCATCCTTGTCCCGATGCTGCCTCGACGTTTGGCGCTGCAGCCGGACGGCACATTGTAGCGCCGGGCACCCCTCGCGACTCAGGCGGGGCGGCTTCAAATCCAAAAAACAGAGTTTGCCTGCAATGAGGGAGCCCAGACTAGGAGGTAAGTATCGCCTTTCATTTATTAAAAGATGCAGTGAAACATACAGCCAGGTACTATCGCCAGTGTCACAGCTCAGCTCAGCCCAACGCGTTTCGTGACTCCAGGCACATCCTCATGGACTTCTGGCTTTCAATTGAATGCAGGCACGGTGATTTTTTCGGGCACCAGTTCAAATATGTAAAAACCCCGCAATGATCGGCGTGGCTACCTCCGTGGCCTATTGGTAAATGTAGTGCCTCGAATCCTACTCCAGTGAGTTACCATGCCGCATTCAACAGTGATGAAAATTAAACCCCAGTAGGTTGCAGAATGCACCACAGCCGCTAGCTCACATGCGTTAATGTCTTTTAATGGCATCCTTGGCCCGAGACGTTTGGCGCTGCAGCCGGACGGCACACCGTTCCGCCGGGCACCCCTCGCGACTCAGGCGGGGCTGCTTCAAATCCAAAAAACACAGTTTGCCTGCAATGAGGGAGCCCAGACAAAGAGTTAAGTATCGCCTTTCATTTACTAAAAGATGCAGTGAAACAAACAGCCAGGTACTTTCGCCAGTGTCACAGCTCAGCTCAGCCCGACGCGTTTTGTGCCTCCAGGCACTTCCTCATGGGCTTCTGGCTTTCAATTGAATGCAGGCATGGTGATTTTTTCGGGCACCAGTTCAAATATGTAAAAACCCCGCCCCGATGGGCGTGGCCACCTCCGTGGCCTATTGGTAAATGTAGTGCCTCGAATCCTACTCCAGTGAGTTACCATGCCGCATTCAACAGTGATGAAAATTAAACCCCAGTGGGTTGCAGAATGCACCACAGCCACTAGCTCACATCCGTTAATGTCTCTTAATGGCATCCTTGTCCCGATGCTGCCTCGACGTTTGGCGCTGCAGCCGGACGGCACACCGTGCTGCCGGGCACCCCTCGCGACTCAGGCGGGGCCGCTTCAAATCCAAAAAACAGAGCTTGCCTGTAATGAGGGGTCCCAGACAAGGAGGTAAGTATCGCCTTTCATTTATTAAAAGATGCAGTGAAACAAACAGCCAGGTACTTTCGCCAGTGTCACAGCTCAGCTCAGCCCGACGTGTTTCACTTCCTCATGGGCTTCTGGCTTTCAATTGAATGCAGGCACGGTGATTTTTTCGGGGACCAGTTCAAATATGTAAAAACTCCGCCCCGATGGGCGTGGTCACCTCCGTGGCCTATTGGTAAATGTAGTGCCTCAAATCCTACTACAGTGAGTTACCATGCCGCATTCAACAGTGATGAAAATTAAACCCCAGTAGGTTGCAGAATGCACCACAGCAGTTAGCTCACATCCGTTAATGTCTTTTAATGGCATCTTTGTCCCGATGCTGCCTCGACGTTTGGCGCTGCAGCCAGACGGCACACCGTGCCGCCGGGCACCCCTTGCGACTCAGGGGGGCCGCTTCAAATCCAAAAAACAGAGTTTGCCTGCAATGAGGGGGCCCAGACAAGGAGGTAAGTATCGCCTTTCATTTATTAAAAGATGCAGTGAAACAAACAGCCAGGTACTTTCGCCAGTGTCACAGCTCAGCTCAGCCGGATGCGTTTCGTGCCTCCAGGCACTTCCTCATGGGCTTCTGGCTTTCAACTGAATGCAGGGACAGTGATTTTTTCGGGCACCAGTTCAAATTTGTAAAAACCCCGCCCCGATGGGCGTGGCCACCTCCGTGGCCTATTGGTAAATGTAGTGCCTCGAATCCTACTCCAGTGAGTTACCATGCCGCATTCAACAGTGATGAAAATTAAACCCCAGTGGGTTGCAGAATGCACCACAGCCGCTAGCTCACATCCGTTATTGTCTTTTAATGGCATCCTTGTCCCGATGCTGCCTCGACGTTTGGCGCTGCAGCCGGACTGCACACCGTGCCGCCAGGCACCCCTCGCGACTCAGGCGGGGCTGCTTCAAATCCAAAAAGAGAGTTTGCCTGCAATGAGGGAGCCTTGACAAGGAGGTAAGTATCGCCTTTCATTTACTAAAAGATGCAGTCTAACAAACAGCCAGGTACTTTCGCCACTGTCACAGCTCAGCTCAGCCCGACACGTTTCGTGCCTCCAGGCACTTCCTCATGGGCTTCTGGCTTTCAATTGAATGCAGGAACGGTGATTTTTTCGGGCACCAGTTCAAATATGTAAAAACCCCGCCCCGATGGGCTTGGCCACCTTCGTGGCCTATTGGTAAATGTAGTGCCTCGAATCCTACTCCAGTGAGTTACCATGCCGCATTCAACAGTGATGAAAATTAAACCCCAGTGGGTTGCAGAATGCACCACAGCCACAAGCTCACATCCGTTAATGTCTTTTAATGGCATCCTTGTCCCGATGCTGCCTCGACGTTTGGTGCTGCAGCCGGACTGCACACCGTGCCGCCGGGCAGCCCTCGCGACTCAGGCGGGGCCGCTTCAAATCCAAAAAACAGAGTTTGCCTGCAATGAGGGGGCCCAGACAAGGAGGTAAGTATCGCCTTTCATTTATTAAAAGATGCAGTGAAACAAACAGCCAGGTACTTTCGCCAGTGTCACAGCTCAGCCCAACGCGTTTCATGCCTCCAGGCACTTCCTCATGGGCTTCTGGCTTTCAATTGAATGCAGGCACGGTGATTTTTTCGGGGACCAGTTCAAATATGTAAAAACCCTGCCCCGATGGGCGTGGTCACCTCCGTGGCCTATTGGTAAATGTAGTGCCTCGAATCCTACTACAGTGAGTTACCATGCCGCATTCAACAGTGATGAAAATTAAACCCCAGTAGGTTGCAGAATGCACCACAGCCGCTAGCTCACATCCGTTAATGTCTTTTAATGGCATCCTTGTCCCGATGCTGCCTCGACGTTTGGCGCTGCAGCCGGACGGCACACCCTGCCGCCGGGCACCCCTCGCGACTCAGGCGGGGCCGCTTCAAATCCAAAAAACAGAGTTTGCCTGCAATGAGGGAGCCCAGACAAGGAGGTAAGTATCGCCTTTCATTTATTAAAAGATGCAGTGAAACAAACAGCCAGGTACTTTCGCCAGTGTCACAGCTCAGCTCAGCCCGACGCGTTTCGTGCCTCCAGGCACATCCTCATGGGCTTCTGGCTTTCAATTGAATGCAGGCACGGTGATTTTTTCGGGCACCAGTTCAAATATATAAAATCCCCGCCCTGATGGGCGTGACCACCTCCGTGGCCTATTGGTAAATGTAGTGCCTCGAATCCTACTCCAGTGTGTTACCATGCCGCATTCAACAATGATGAAAATTAAACCCCAGTGGGTTGCAGAATACACCACAGCCGCTAGCTCACATCCGTTAATGTCTTTTAATGGCATCCTTGTTCCGATGCTGCCTCGACCTTTGGCGCTGCAGCCGGACGGCACACCGTGCCGCCGGGCACCCCTCGTGACTCAGGGGGCGCCGCTTCCAATTCAAAAAACAGAGTTTGCCTGCAATGAGGGGGCCCAGACAAGGAGGTAAGTATCGCCTTTCATTTATTAAAAGATGCAGTGAAACAAACAGCCAGGTACTTTCGCCAGTGTCACAGCTCAGCTCAGCCCGACGTGTTTCACTTCCTCATGGGCTTCTGGCTTTCAATTGAATGCAGGCACGGTGATTTTTTCGGGGACCAGGTCAAATATGTAAAAACTCCGCCCCGATGGGCATGGTCACCTCCGTGGCCTATTGGTAAATGTAGTGCCTCAAATCCTACTACAGTGAGTTACCATGCCGCATTCAACAGTGATGAAAATTAAACCCCAGTAGGTTGCAGAATGCACCACAGCAGTTAGCTCACATCCGTTAATGTCTTTTAATGGCATCCTTGTCCCGATGCTGCCTCGACGTTTGGCGCTGCAGCCGGACGGCACACCGTTCCGCCGGGCCCCCCTCGCGACTCAGGCGGGGCCGCTTCAAATCCAAAAAACAGAGTTTGCCTGCAATGAGGGGGCCCAGACAAGGAGGTAAGTATCGCCTTTCATTTATTAAAAGATGCAGTGAAACAAACAGCCAGGTACTTTCGCCAGTGTCACAGCTCAGCTCAGCCCGACGCGTTTCGTGCCTCCAGGCACTTCCTCATGGGCTTCTAGCTTTTAATTGAATGCAGGCACTGTGATTTTTTCGGGCACCAGTTCAAATTTGTAAAAACCCCGCCCCGACTGGCGTGGCCACCTCGTGGCCTATTGGTAAATGTACTGCCTCGAATCCTACTACAGTGAGTTACCATCCGCATTCAACAGTGATGAAAATTAAACCCCAGTAGGTTGCAGAATGCACCACAGCCGCTAGCTCACATCCGTTAATGTCTTTTAATGGCATCCTTGTCCCGATGCTGCCTCGACGTTTGGCGCTGCAGCCGGACGGCACATTGTAGCACCGGGCACCCCTCGCGACTCAGGCGGGGCGGCTTCAAATCCAAAAACAGAGTTTGCCTGCAATGAGGGAGCCCAGACTAGGAGGTAAGTATCGCCTTTCATTTATTAAAAGATGCAGTGAAACAAACAGCCAGGTACTATCGCCAGTGTCACAGCTCAGCCCAACGCGTTTAGTGACTCCAGGCACATCCTCATGGACTTCTGGCTTTCAATTGAATGCAGGCACGGTGATTTTTTCGGGCACCAGTTCAAATATGTAAAAACCCTGCAATGATGGGCGTGGCCACCTCCGTGGCCTATTGGTAAATGTAGTGCCTCGAATCCTACTCCAGTGAGTTACCATGCCGCATTCAACAGTGATGAAAATTAAACCCCAGTATGTTGCAGAATGCACCAGAGCCGCTAGCTCACATCCGTTAATGTCTTTTAATGGCATCCTTGTCCCGATGCTGCCTCGACGTTTGGCGCTGCAGCCGGACGGCACACCGTGCCGCCAGGCACCCCTCGCGACTCAGGCGGGGCTGCTTCAAATCCAAAAAACAGAGTTTGCCTGCAATGAGGGAGCCTTGACAAGGAGGTAAGTATCGCCTTTCATTTACTAAAAGATGCAGTCTAACAAACAGCCAGGTACTTTCGCCATTGTCACAGCTCAGCTCAGCCCAACACGTTTCGTGCCTCCAGGCACTTCCTCATGGGCTTCTGGCTTTCAATTGAATGCAGGAACGGTGATTTTTTCGGGCACCAGTTCAAATATGTAAAAACCCCGCCCGATGGGCGTGGCCACCTCCGTGGCCTATTGGTAAATGTAGTGCCTCGAATCCTACTCCAGTGAGTTACCATGCCGCATTCAACAGTGATGAAAATGAAACCCCAGTGGGTTGCAGAATGCACCACAGCCACTAGCTCACATCCGTTAATGTTTTTTAATGGCATCCTTGTCCCGATGCTGCCTCGACGTTTGGCGCTGCAGCCGGACTGCACATTGTGCCGCCGGGCAGCCCTAGCGACTCAGGCGGGGCCGCTTCAAATCCAAAAAACAGAGTTTGCCTGCAATGAGGGGGCCCAGACAAGGAGGTAAGTATCGCCTTTCATTTATTAAAAGAAGCAGTGAAACAAACAGCCAGGTACTTTCGCCAGTGTCACAGCTCAGCCCAACGCGTTTCATGCCTCCAGGCACTTCCTCATGGGCTTCTGGCTTTCAATTGAATGCAGGCACGGTGATTTTTTCGGGGACCAGTTCAAATATGTAAAAACCCTGCCCCGATGGGCGTGGTCACCTCCGTGGCCTATTGGTAAATGTAGTGCCTCGAATCCTACTACAGTGAGTTACCATGCCGCATTCAACAGTGATGAAAATTAAACCCCAGTAGGTTGCAGAATGCACCACAGCCGCTAGCTCACATCCGTTAATGTCTTTTAATGGCATCCTTGTCCCGATGCTGCCTCGACGTTTGGCGCAGCAGCCGGACGGCACACCCTGCCGCTGGGCACCCCTCGCGACTCAGGCGGGGCCGCTTCAAATCCAAAAAACAGAGTTTGCCTGCAATGAGGGAGCCCAGACAAGGAGGTAAGTATCGCCTTTCATTTATTAAAAGATGCAGTGAAACAAACAGCCAGGTACTTTCGCCAGTGTCACAGCTCAGCTCATCCCGACGCGTTTCGTGCCTCCAGGCACATCCTCATGGGCTTCTGGCTTTCAATTGAATGCAGGCACGGTGATTTTTTCGGGCACCAGTTCAAATATATAAAATCCCCGCCCTGATGGGCGTGGCCACCTCCGTGGCCTATTGGTAAATGTAGTGCCTCGAATCCTACTCCAGTGTGTTACCATGCCGTATTCAACAATGATGAAAATTAAACCCCAGTGGGTTGCAGAATACACCACAGCCGCTAGCTCACATCTGTTAATGTCTTTTAATGGCATCCTTGTTCCAATGCTGCCTCGACCTTTGGCGCTGCAGCCGGACGGCACACCGTGCCGCCGGGCACCCCTCGTGACTCAGGCGGCGCCGCTTCCAATTCAAAAAACAGAGTTTGCCTGCAATGAGGGGGCCCAGACAAGGAGGTAAGTATCGCCTTTCATTTATTAAAAGATGCAGTGAAACAAACAGCCAGGTACTTTCGCCAGTGTCACAGCTCAGCTCAGCCCGATGTGTTTCACTTCCTCATGGGCTTCTGGCTTTCAATTGAATGCAGGCACAGTGATTTTTTCGGGGACCAGTTCAAATATGTAAAAACTCCGCCCCGATGGGCATGGTCACCTCCGTGGCATATTGGTAAATGTAGTGCTTCAAATCCTACTACAGTGAGTTACCATGCCGCATTCAACAGTGATGAAAATTAAACCCCAGTAGGTTGCAGAATGCACCACAGCAGTTAGCTCACATCCGTTAATGTCTTTTAATGGCATCCTTGTCCCGATGCTGCCTCGACGTTTGGCGCTGCAGCCGGACGGCACACCGTGCCGACGGGCACCCCTTGCGACTCAGGGGGGCCGCTTCAAATCCAAAAAACAGAGTTTGCCTGCAATGAGGGGGCCCAGACAAGGAGGTAAGTATCGCCTTTCATTTATTAAAAGATGCAGTGAAACAAACAGCCAGGTACTTTCGCCAGTGTCACAGCTCAGCTCAGCCGGACGCGTTTCGTGCCTCCAGGCACTTCCTCAAGGGCTTCTGGCTTTCAACTGAATGCAGGGACAGTGATTTTTTCGGGCACCAGTTCAAATATGTAAAAACCCCGCCTTGATGGGCGTGGCCACCTCCGTGGCCTATTGGTAAATGTAGTGCCTCGAATCCTACTCCAGTGAGTTACCATGCCGCATTCAACAGTGATGAAAATTAAACCCCAGTGGGTTGCAGAATGCACCACAGCCGCTAGCTCACATCCGTTAATGTCTTTTAATGGCATCCTTGTCCCGATTATGCCTCGACGTTTGGCGCTGCAGCCGGACGGCACACCGTGCCGCCAGGCACCCCACGCGACTCAGGCGGGGCTGCTTCAAAATCCCAAAAACAGAGTTTGCCTGCAATGAGGGAGCCTTGACAAGGAGGTAAGTATCGCATTTCATTTACTAAAAGATGCAGTCTAACAAACAGCCAGGTACTTTCGCCACTGTCACAGCTCAGCTCAGCCCGACACGTTAAGTGCCTCCAGGCACTTCCTCATGGGCTTCTGGCTTTCAATTGAATGCAGGCATGGTGATTTTTTCGGGCACCAGTTTAAATATGTAAAAACCCCGCCCGATAGGCGTGGCCACCTCCGTGGCCTATTGGTAAATGTAGTGCCTCGAATCCTACTCCAGTGAGTTACCATGCCGCATTCAACAGTGATGAAAATTAAACCCCAGTGGGTTGCAGAATGCACCACAGCAACAAGCTCACATCCATTAATGTCTCTTAATGGCATCCTTGTCCCGATGCTGCCTCGACGTTTGGCGCTGCAGCCGGACGGCACACCGTGCTGCCGGGCACCCCTCGTGACTCAGGCGGGGCCGCTTCAAATCCAAAAAACAGAGCTTGCCTGTAATGAGGGGGCCCAGACAAGGAGGTAAGTATCGCCTTTCATTTATTAAAAGATGCAGTGAAACAAACAGCCAGGTACTTTCGCCAGTGTCACAGCTCAGCTCAGCCCGACGCGTTTCATGCCTCCAGGGACTTCCTCATGGGCTTCTGGCTTTTAATTGAATGCAGGCACAGTGATTTTTACGGGCACCAGTTCAAATTTGTAAAAACCCTGCCCCGATGGGCGTGGCCACCTCCGTGGCCTTTTGGTAAATGTAGTGCCTCGAATCCTACTCCAGTGAGTTACCATGCCACATTCAACAGTGATGAAAATTAAACCCCAGTAGGTTGCAGAATGCACCACAGCCGCTAGCTCACATCCGTTAATGTCTTTTAATGGCATCCTTGCCCCGATGCTGCCTCGACGTTTGGTGCTGCAGCCGGACGGCACACCGTGCCGCCGGGCACCCCTCGCAACTCAGGCGGGGCCACTTCAAATCCAAAAAACAGAGTTTGCCTGCAATGAGGGGGCCCAGACAAGGAGGTAAGTATCGCCTTTCATTTATTAAAAGATGCAGTGAAACAAACAGCCAGGTACTTTCGCCAGTGTCACAGCTCAGCTCAGCCCAACGTGTTTCGTGCCTCCAGGCACTTCCTCATGGGCTTCTGGCTTTCAATTGAATGCAGGCACGGTGATTTTTTTCGGGCACCAGTTTAAATATGTAAAAACCCTGCCCCGATGGGCATGGCCACCTCCGTGGCCTATTGGTAAATGTAGTGCCTCGAATCCTACTCCAGTGAGTTACCATGCCGCATTCAACAGTGATGAAAATTAAACCCCAGTGGGTTGCAGAATGCACCACAGCTGCTAGCTCACATCCGTTAATGTCTTTTAATGGCATCCTTGTCCCGATGCTGCCTTGACGTTTGGCGCTGCAGCCGGACGGCACACCGTGCCGCCGGGCACCCCTCGCGACTCAGGTAGGGCCGCTTCAAATCCAAAAAACAGAGTTTGCCTGCAATGAGGGGGTCCAGACAAGGAGGTAAGTATCACCTTTCATTAATTAAAAGGTGCAGTGAAACAAACAGCCAGGTACTTTCGCCAGTGTCACAGCTCAGCTCAGCCCTACGCGTTTTGTGCCTCCAGGCACTTCCTCATGGGCTTCTGGCTTTCAATTGAATGCAGGCACGGTGATTTTTTCGGGCACCAGTTTAAATATGTAAAAACCCGGCCTGATGGGCGTGGCCACCTCCGTGGCCTATTGGTAAATGTAGTGTCTCGAATCCTACTCCAGTGAGTTACCATGCCGCATTCAACAGTGATGAAATTAAAACCCAGTGGGTTGCAGAATGCACCATAGCCGCTAGCTCACATCCGTTTTAATGTCTTTTAATGGCATCCTTGTCCCGATGCTGCCTCGACATTTGGCGCTGCAGCCGGATGGCACACAGTGCCGCCGGGCAAACCTTGCTACTCAGGCGGGGCCGCTTCAAATCCAAAAAACAGAGTTTGCCTGCAATGAGGGGGCCCAGACAAGGAGGTAAGTATCGCCTTTCATTTATTAAAAGATGCAGTGATACAAACAGCTAGGTACTTTCGCCAGTGTCACAGCTCAGCTCAGCCCGACGCGTTTCGTGCCTTTAGGCACTTCCTCATGGACTTCTGGCTTTCAATTGAATGCAGGCACAGTGGTTTTTTCGGGCACCAGTTCGAATATGTAAAACCCCGCCCCGATGGGCGTGGCCACCTCCGTGGCCTATAGGTAAATGTAGTGCCTCGAATCCTACTCCAGTGAGTTACCATGCCGCATTCAACAGTGATGAAAATTAAACCCCAGTGGGTTGCAGAATGCACCACAGCCGCTAGCTCACATCCGTTAATGTCTTTTAATGGCATCCTTGTCCCGATGCTGCCTCGACGTTTGGCGCTGCAGCCGGACGGCACACCGTGCCGCCGGGCACCCCTCGCGACTCAGGTAGGGCCGCTTCAAATCCCAAAAACAGAGTTTGCCTTCAATGAGGGGGTCCAGACAAGGGGGTAAGTATCACCTTTCATTAATTAAAAGATGCAGTGAAACAAACAGCCAGGTACTTTCGCCAGTGTCACAGCTCAGCTCAGCCCGACGCGTTTTGTGCCTCCAGGCACTTCCTCATGGGCTTCTGGCTTTCAAATGAATGCAGGCACGGTGATTTTTTCGGGCATCAGTTTAAATATGTAAAAACCCCGCCCCGATGGGCGTGGCCACCTCCGTGGCCTATTGGTAAATGTAGTGCCTCGAATCCTACTCTAGTGAGTTACCATGCCGCATTCAACAGTGATGAAAATTAAAACCCAGTGGGTTGCAGAATGCACCACAGCCGCTAGCTCACATCCGTTAATGTCTTTTAATGGCATCCTTGTCCCAATGCTGCCTCGATGTTTGGCGCTGCTGCCGGACGGCACACAGTGCCGCCGGGCACACCTCGCGACTCAGGCGGGGCCTCTTCAAATCCAATAAACAGAGTTTGCCTGCAATGAGGGGGCCCAGACAAGGAGGTAAGTATCGCCTTTCATTTATTAAAAGATGCAGTGATACAAACAGCTAGGTACTTTCGCCAGTGTCACAGCTCAGCTCAGCCCGACGCCTTTCGTGCCTTTGGGCACTTCCTCATGGGCTTCTGGCTTTCAATTGAATGTAGGCACGGTGGTTTTTTCGGGCTCCAGTTCGAATATGTAAAAACCCCGCCCCGATGGGCGTGGCCACCTCCGTGGCCTATTGGTAAATGTAGTGCCTCGAATTCTACTCCAGTGAGTTACCATGCCGCATTCAACAGTGATGAAAATTAAACCCCAGTGGGTTGCAGAATGCACCACAGCCGCTAGCTCACATCCGTTAATGTCTTTTAATGGCATCCTTCTCCCGATGCTGCCTCGACGTTTGGCGCTGCAGCCGGACGGCACACTGTGCCACCGGGCACCCCTCGCGACTCAGGCGGGGCCGCTTCAAATCCAAAAATCAGAGTTTGCCTGCAATGAGGGGGCCCAGACAAGGAGGTGAGTATCTCCTTTCATTTATTAAAAGATGCAGTGAAACAAACAGCCAGGTACTTTCGCCAGTGTCACAGCTCAGCTCAGCCTGACGCGTTTAGTGCCTCCAGGCACTTCCTCATGAGCTTCTGGCTTTCAATTGAATGCAGGCACAGTGATTTTTTCGGGCACCAGTTCAAATATGTAAAAACCCCGCCCGATGGGCGTGGCCACCTCCGTGTCCTATTGGTAAAGGTACCCACGCATGGGATGGCCTTGACACCCACGAAAACAGCAACCCATGTCCCACAACGTTGTACACACATTCAAATCATTGCTCAGAGCTGTGGCATATACTCCACACAAAAAAGAAGAAATGTTATGTGCATTTGGGTGTTCTTATGAAATCTAAGTTGTTGGGGAGCAAGGCAAGGTGGACTGTGAGCGTTGCCATATGTGATAAATCTTGGCCATTTCAGCCCCAACATCATCTGCCCCTCGACATGTACCCATGCTGCGTGTAAGTGTCTTAAGCATGTCCATGCCTGTTGTGGCCGTTGCCTCGTCCGTACTGACACGCACATGCCAATAAAGCTTATGCCACTCCACTGGCGTCTAACTGTGAGGTGTGTCGTAAAGATTGTCCACTCGTGTGCCACAATGAGCCTCCTCCCAACACAGGGAAGAACTGACTCGCATGTGCAACAGGGTGTATCCCTTTGGCAAGCTCCGCCTCTGTGAGCCAGACATTGTTTTTGCATAGGTGCTGGACGACATCTGATGCAGCCCCATCACCTACGCAGTCTTATGTGTCAGGGGCACACAGCCATGTAGCCATCATCCCGCCACACACACCGGACACAGAACCCGTATGAGGGGAGTTTTGTACCACATTGCCTTCATTGCTGATGTTCTGTGATTGCTAAGTGTGTGGGCTGCATTGTGGGGGGAATTGCCTGTGCACGGATGGCGATGCACACACACATGTTGGCATGTGGAGCCAGGTGCCCGTGCGGCCTTGCGCTGCTTGTGCTATCGCACTCCATCTCTCTCCCTCGCTCTCTCCCGCCCTGTCAAAGCAAACGTGTGAAAGCGACAGGTGCGCGACTCTCAGCGCGGCACTCGAGTACTTCTGAAGTCTTTCAAACACCGAGGGGTATATTCTCAAGGACATATCGCTGAGTTAACGGCACTTTATCGCAACCAAAATGGTGATAAATTTAACGCACTATTCACAAGCTGGAGCAAACAGCCCATATCACCAGTTTACCAGCGATAGCAGGCTCAAAAAGCATCGTCACGGATGACTCCGGCAAATATTGCTAATGAGATGTAGAGTAGGCGTTCCCGTGCAAAAAGCAGCGAACACATCACTTCGCAAGTGTCTCAACCACCAGCAAGATCGTCGAAGAGAGTACAAAACAGGCAATAAGGTGCGTTAGTAGCAGAAAGTTTACACCTGCTCTGAGCTGGTGTAAAGTCGGACTACAACCTGCAATATGAAAGGGAGCCAAGCCCAGAGCCACACGTGAATGACAACAGATGCAATGGAGCCAACGATCATGCAGCTCGGACACCCAATGCTGCTCCGACACCCCCCGCCACCAGCCCCTTGTCCGCCATCCCCCCTCACTTCCCCCCCCACACAAACAAATGTGACAGCAACCTTAGGAAATCTGGAACGTAACAAATTGGCTGATGTCGCACAATTATAGTAAAGAAGATGCATGTGAGGTTGGACAAATAAGAATCTCAGTCATCTATGGATTTATATATAAAACATTTTATTTAAACAAAACAACAATTCAATTCAATTCAAATCAACTTTATTCGGTTTTTGTTCGTAAAACCATAAAAGTTACACAAATGCAAATACATAAGCACAGAATGTTAAAACATGAATTAAAAAAACATTATCCTGTTCCGCAAGTTAAAATCTGCTAAACTACAATGCCTAGATTAACTAACTTTACTCGTCCATACAGGTCCTGGATTTCACAGAGGCTTTTAAAAACCCTACTATAAAAAAAATACAGTCCTCTTTCAGCAGTTGAAGGTACACAAGGGCAGGTCGAGCCTGTCTAAAATTCATTCTTTTTAAAATGGGAACCAAAAAGTGCCTAAGGGGCATTTCATATAATTTGCATAAAAACAGGAAGTGCAGCAAATCCTGCGGAGACTGTCCGTCGCAGCCGCAGGGAGCTAGCACTTGACCTCTACTATAACCTTTGGGTCTAGCTAACAAAAGGTGGAAGAGATTCATCCGAAACTTCTCGTATGATGACAGGGTCCCCATAAGATAAGGTTCCGTATTCGGAGTTGTTTTAAACATTAAAAACATACGAACACTAGGTTTTAGCAACTCATCAGCTTCCCTGTCCACTTTCCTTGAGGTCAGGAAGGCTATGTTAGTTAATTTCACGTCCTTCTTGACAATAAGATCGGGTTTAAGAAATAACTCGCCCCTCCCTAGCCCTTCAAAACTACTTTTAATATACCTAAGCCAGGGGATACGGGATGAGTTGTCGAGGGACATACACTCTCTTAAGATCAAGTGAGTAAGAGTTAAATCTTTATTCAGCCAACACCTTAACCCCTTCGGTGCCCATGACGAGCTGGACTCGTCATGGCACATGGTGGGCGTGTGCTCATGACGAGTCCAGCTTGTCATGACACCCACCCAAGGGGAAGCGCTGGCGCTCCGCCCATGGGTAGCCCATATGCACCCCCAGGCAGGGATGGCAGCGGAGTTTCCGCTGCCACCCCGACCCCTCCCTCGGCGATCCTGTGACGTCAGCGCGCACAGCGCACGCCGACGTCATCAAGAAGCGCTGGGACGCCTAGAAGCCATTATGCTTCCAGGCGTCCGAGGAGCAAGGTGAGTTTTCTCTGCTCCGGTGGGGCGGGGGGGCATTTAGCGATGCCTTGAGGCATCGGGGAGAGGAAAGAGTTTTTCCTCTCCCCTGATGTCTCAATGCAGGGCATTCCTGCTGCACGATCGCGCACAGCGTCGCGATCGTGCAGCAGGAATGCCCCCACTAGACACCAGGGATGTCTTTTCTCAAGAAAGGAAGCAACCCCTTGGGCAAGGGTCGCATCCATAGGGGGATAATTTATTTGAAGACTTTTCTGCCCCCCCCCCCCCCTGGGGACAGATCGCCCGAATTTTGCGGCGTTTCTGGCCCCAGGGGGGGCAGAAAAGCCCACTAGAGCCAGGGATTTTATTAAAATTAAAAAGGAAGCGACCCCTTGGGAAAGGGTCACTTCTAGGGAGCCAATTTGTTTTTTATGGGAATTCTGAGATCGGCCCGTTTTTGTGGCCTTTCTGCCCCCGGGGCAGAAAACCCCACTAGACACCAGGGATGCATTTAAATGCACTTAAATTTAAATGGAAGCGACCCCTTGGGCAAGGGTCGCTTCCAGGGGGCTAATTTTATTTTAATGTGTATTCTGCCCCCCCTGGGGGCAGATCGGCTGTTTATTTTTGGACTAGAGCCAGGGATTTCAATAAAATTAAAAAGGAAGCGACCCCTTGGGCAAGGGTCGCTTCCAGGGGGCCAATTTTCTTTAATGAGTCATGTGTAATTCTTATATTACTGTCAATAATTGCTGTTGTGAAAGAAATTGTTATTTGTTTGAAGATGGGCATCTAAGTTGGCATTTTTTATAGAACAGAGGGCGCGGGTTTAAGTCATGTGGGAGGGAGCACGTAGGTCACAGTATTTTGTTTATTTTTACACGCACTGCAGTGTCACATGACAGGTTTCTGGCACGTGACACTGCCTACAATTATTGGACACATCGGGGGTGGTTTGACCTATCACGCATATACACGGCTGCATGGACTTGCTGGAGGTATGTTTATTTCAGTTCTTAGGTTCCAGTTTTTAACCCCTTCGGTGCGCAGGACGGCCACCGGCCATCCGACATCACGGTGGGCGTGTGCGGAGGACGGCCGGGGGCCGTCCAAACCCGCCCGCTCATTAATTCTCCCGCACAGCGGGAGAATTCTCGCAGCGCCGAAGGGGTTAAGTTTGTAAGCTTCGGCGTTTTCAAAACACTAACGAAATCACGTTTTGTTGTATTGGTTTTTACAGGGCTGTTGAC
The DNA here is from genome assembly GCA_963921515.1 of Calotriton arnoldi. Lineage (NCBI taxonomy): Eukaryota > Metazoa > Chordata > Amphibia > Caudata > Salamandridae > Calotriton > Calotriton arnoldi. The sequence continues at coordinate 27,425 of CAWUFW010019764.1, read as the reverse complement.
GGGGGGGGGCATAAAACCCCACTAGACACCAGGGATGCATTTAAATGCATTTAAAATTTAAAAGGAATGGACCCCTTGGGCAAGGGTCGCTTCCAGGGGAATGATGTATTGGTTATCTTTTTTTCTGCCCCCCCCCCCTGGTGGTGGATCGGCACGTTTTTGTGGCCTTTCTGAACCCGGGGGGGTGGGGGCAGAAAACCCCACTAGGCATCAGGGATTTTGTTTTGTGTTTAAGGTGGTAAAATTTGGTTACTGTTTTTTCTGCCCCTTTTTTGGCTTTTCTGCCCTAGGCGGGAGGGGGGAGGCAGAATTCCCTACTAGGCACCAGGGAGTTATTTCTTTTGCAAGGGGGGCACATTTCTGTCTGCTGTTTTCTGCCCCACCTGGGGGACAGATCGGCCTGGCAGACAACCTCACCCGATCCCTTGGGCAAGATCACCCCCATTTTTCTCAGCCCTATTTGAAGGCCCATCTGGCAGATTGACCATTTGGGTAGTGACATAGCATGTTATAATGTTAATTGTTTTATTTCTTGTGAATTGCAATTGTAATGCTTTATTTCTCCCTTTTTGTTCTAGTGAAAGGCGTTTGCTCTTTAGACTGTTCCAGGTTGCGGTTTCGTTACTGGTAGTTCTGCTGTTTGTGTAGTTGCATATGTTTGGTAAGAGACTTTTTTTGTGCAATGTAAATGTGTTTCATTTCCCTGCATGAATGTGTTTTTGCAAATGGTGTAATAATAGCAGTATGTTTGGCTTCTGTTTTTTGATTGTCAAAAACTTTTTGCATTTGTGCTCGATGTTTATCTTGTTGTCTTGTGAGTAATTGGTTTTGTTTTTTTCTTTCTAGTGGGATATCGTTGGTTTTTGCTGTGTCTCTGCAGAGTAGGTGGTGGTGAGTGTAGCTGTCTCTTGCAAGTGAATCGTATAGTTTTTGACTATATAGAACTTTGTGATAAAGGCACACATTTTTTTTACTTACTTATTTTGCACAGTGTTGGTTGTTGTTGACTTGTTTGTGCAGTCTCCTTTCTGAGTAAGGATAATGGCTAGCTGCAGGATTACTGCTCAGCACGTTGTTGGTATGCTTTTTGAGTCTTCCTCTGACCATGGTTCATAGACTGACTCTGCATCTGAGGCAGAGGAGGGAGGGGAAGATTCAGGCAGTGAGTTTTCTCTCCACATGGAATCATCGGATGATGAAGCTACTCTCAGTGCGGATGAAGCGCCTGTGTTAGAGGAGGACATTGATGTGCCGATAGTGCGGCAAGAGGCATCTGGGCTGCAGCCTGGGGCTGCAAGGCTTCCCGTTGGAAGTGATGACCTCTGGGTTGCCCCAGGCATGGTGCAGCCGGCATTGCCAGACTTTACTGGTGTTCCAGGGTGTAGAGTGAATACAGAAAATATTTTGCCAATACATTTTTTTCAGTTGTTTATGGACGATGTGTTTTTGGCAGAGATTGTTGAGCAGACTAATTTGTATGCCGAACAGTTTTTGAGGGACAACAGTGCCAGCCTTAGGCCCCACTCTAGAGCTACCCGGTGGACTCCCACAAATCTGGAAGAGATGAAGAAGTTCTTGGGTTTAACTTTTTTGATGGGCTTGCTAAGGAAGCCATCAATGTCTTCATATTGGTCTACTTCTCCCTTGATGGCAACGGCTACATTTCCGGCAGTCATGAGTCGTGATAGGTATTTGCCTCTGCTTCGGATGCTGCATTTTGTCGATAATGGTTTAGCGTTGCCACGAGATCACCTTGATTGTGACCGTCTTTTTAAGATTCGGCCTGTCCTTGATCACTTTGTTGATCGTTTTTCTGAGATCTATGCTCCAGGGAAAGAAATAGCAGTGGATGAGTCTTTGGTGTTGTTCAAGGGCCGCTTGGTTTTTAGGCAATACATTCCTAGTAAGAGTGCACACTATGGAATTAAGCTGTATATGCTGTGTGACAGTAGGACTGGATATGTCTATAATTTCAGGGTGTACACCAGTAAGGAATCCAGGATTAACCCCCCTGGTTGTTCGTCCACTTTTGGAGTGACTGTGAAAATTGTGTGGGAACTTGGTAGAGGACTTTTTGACAAAGGCCACCATTTATATGTAGATAACTTCTACACTGGTGTGCGGTTGTTCAGGGAATTGGCCAAAGTGGACACCGTTGCTTGTGGCACAATCCGCTCTAACCGTAAAGGTTTCCCAAAAGAACTTGTTTGTCAAAAGCTTGTGCGGGGACAGTGCAGTGCGTTGCGTTGCGAGGAACTTCTAGCTGTGAAGTTTTCAGACAGGAGAGATGTCTATATGCTGACTACCATCCATGATGAAAGCACTTCACCTGTGACTGTTTGGGGTCAGGTTGCTGAAGCGCGCAAACCTGTGTGCATTTTAGACTATAATAGGCACATGGGTGGTGTTGATAGAGTAGATCAGAGGTTGGAACCTTACACTGCTCTTTGTAAGGCTTACATTTGGTATAAGAAGTTGGCTATCCATCTTTTCCACTTGGCAACCTTTAATCCTTTTGTTGTGTTCAAGGATTCTTGTCCTGAGTCAAAGATGACTTTTGCTAAGTTTCAGGAGTCTGTAATAGGCAGCCTTGTTGTAGTGGAACAGGCAAGTGTTCCTAGAGTTGGAGTGGTGGAGGATGTGGCTAGATTGAAAGATCGCCACTTTCCTGATCACATTCCTCCCACACCCTCAAAAGACTTTCCCACTAGGAGATGTAGAGTCTGTTGGCGAAGAGGTATGCGGAAGGAGACTCGTATGTACTGCCCGAGTGTCCTTCTAACCCTGGGCTGTGTGTGCCTGCTTGTTTTAGAACGTACCACACGCAAAATAATTTTTGGGAGCATCCATGAGTGTTAAAGTGAACTGCCTGGTCTGTATTGTTTAAAAAAAATTGTTCTGTTTCAAGGTTGGCATTAGTGCAATGTATTTAGTTTCAGATTTTGTGTTAGTAGATTTGTATCTATTTGCAATTTGTTTGTGTTTTCTTTTTTGTATAAAAAATCCTAAATGTGATGGCGGTGTGTGTAGGCTGGCGCTTGGCTGGAGGTGTGCGTGGACTGGCACTTGGCTGGCGGTGTGCGTGGACTGGCGCTTGGCTGGCGGTGTGCATGGACTGACGCTTGGCTGGCGGTGTGCGTGGACTGACGCTTGGCTGGCGGTGTGCGTGGACTGGCGCTTGGCTGGCGGTGTGCGTGGACTGGCGCTTGGCTGGTGGTGTGCGTGGACTGGCGCTTGGCTGGTGGTGTGTGTGGACTGGTGCTTGGCTGGCGGTGTGCGTGGACTGGCACTTGGCTGGCGGCGTGTGAGTAGTGACTTGCTGCTGGTCACTACACACACTGCTAGCCAACGCCACTCCACGCAATCCGTGAGCTGGTGTGGTTGCTGTGTCAGGAATGTGGGCGTGTGAAAGTGATGGGCCCTTGAATGGCGTTGTCTGGTGGTGTGAGTGTTGTAATGTGCTGGGCCCGCGGCTGGCGGTGTGAATGGTTTTGTATGTGTCACACGTATGAAAGGTGTATGAATGGCCTGTAAAAAGGTTGGTGCCTTGTTGTGGCTTTACAGCTCACGAGCGGTGAGTCAATGGTTCAGTTTCTCGTCCTTTCAATTATTAACAGTGCATTTCATTTTTGTGAAATCTCTGGTTAATACAACTGTATATACTGAATCATCACTCACCCTCGTGCCAAATCCAACCATTATGTCTGTGTGCTTGAGGAATAGGTGGTTGTGCAGAAATATTTGTCTTTTCTGTCTTTCTCAAGCCGGGTGTACCTTGTCCCTTTTTATGACTGTTGTAATGTGTTGGTTTTGTGCCTGGTGGTGTGAATGGTCTTGTATCACGTATGAAAGGTGTGTGAATGGCCTGTAAAGCGGTTGGGGCCTTGACGTGGCTTTACAGCTCACGAGCTGCGAGTCACTGGTTCAGTTTTTTGTTCTTTGAATTATTGACAGTGCATTTCATTTTTGTGAAATCTCTTGTTAATAAAAGTTTATATACTGAACCATCACTCGCCCTCGTGCCAAATCCAACCAGTATGTGTGTGTGCTTGAGAAATAGATGGCTGTGCAGTATTCTTTGTCTTTTTTGTCTCTCTGCCAAGGTCTACATTCTATCTAAGAATAACCTACGAACTGTAGATATTGTCGTAAACTAAACACCCATGGGAGTACATGCTGCTGTCTCGCTTGTGGATCCCAACAAGTTATCTTACCCAGAATGTCCTGCAAACCTCAAATTGTGTCTGTCACATTTTTCTTGCATTATTGTGCCAACATTTTCACGCTGCAGACAGAAACAACAAATTTCCTACCCCTCCGCCTTTTTCCAAGTATCCCAATAGAAATGGTATCTCACTCGCGTGGGTGGGTCACGGACCCGCGACAGGCAAGGGCCCAAAACGTATTGAGGCGACATCAAAATTGCCTATCACAAAACGACCTGGTTTTGCAAGGGGGTCCCATGACTTTTTGGCCCGGGGCTCGGCGGCCACCTAGGAAACCTACCAAACCCACACATTTCTGAAAACTAGACACCCGGGGGATTCCAGGGAGGTATAGCTTGCGTGGATCCCCCAACGTTTTCTTACCCAGAATCCCCTGCAAACCTGAAATTTTGCTGGAAAAATCACTTTTTTCACACATTTTTGTGTGGGAAAGTTGTGGCATCACCGGGCTGAGACAAATTTCCTACCACCCAGCGTTCCCCCGGGTCTCCCGATAAAAATGGTGCCTCACTCGGGTGGGAGGCCCAAGTACCCGCGACAGGCAAGGGCCCAAAACATATTGAGGGGACATCAAAATTGCCTATCACAAAATGACCTGGTTTTGCAAGGGGGTCCCATGACTTTTTGGCACGGGGCTCGGCGGCCACCTAGGGAAACCTACCAAACCCACACATTTCTGAAAACTATACACCCGGGGGCTTCCAGGGAGGTATGGCTTGCGTGGATCCCCCAACGTTTCCTTACCCAGAATCCCCTGCAAACCTCAATTTTAGCTGAAAAAATCACTTTTTTCACACATTTTGTGTGGGAAAGTTGTGGCATCACCAGGCTCACACAAATATCCTGCCACCCAGCGACAGGCAAGGGCCCAAAACGTTTTGAGGCATCATCAAAATTGCCTATCAAAAAATGTTTTGGGCCCTTCCCTGTCGCGGGAACTTGGGCCTCCCACACGAGTGAGGCACCAATTTTATCGGGAGAGCTGGGGAAACGCTGGGTGGTAGGAAATTTGTGTGAGCCCGGTGATGCCACAACTTTCCCACACAAAAATGTGAGAAAAAAATGATTTTTTCAGCTAAAATTGAGGTTTGCAGGGAATTCTGGGTAAGGAAACGTTGGGGGATCCACGCAAGCCATACCTCCCTGGAAGCCCTCGGGTGTCTAGTTTTCAGAAATGTGTGGGTTTGGTAGGTTTCCCTAGATGGCCGCCGAGCACGAGGCCAAAAACCCAGGTGACACCCCTTGCAAAACCATGTGGTTTTGAGATAGGCAACTTTGATGTCGCCTTACTACGTTTTGGGCCCTTGCCTGTCGCGGGTAGTTGGGCCTCCCACACGAGTGAGGCACAGTTTTTATCGGGAGACCCAGGGGAACACTGGGTGGTAGGAAATTTGTGTCAGCCCGGTGATGCAACAACTTTCCCACACAAAAATGTGTGAAAATAGTGAATTTTTCAGCTAAAATTGAGGTTTGCAGGGGATTCTGGGTAAGGAAACGTTGGGGGATCCACGCAAGCCATACCTCCCTGGAATCCCCCGGGTGTCTAGTTTTCAGAAATGTGTGGGTTTGGTAGGTTTTCCTAGGTGCTGGCAGAGCTAGGGTTCAAAAACTACAGCTAGACACTTTACCAAAAAAGGGTCATTTTTCTCTGCAAAATTGAGGTGTGTCCACGTTGCGTTTTGCGCCGTTTCCTGTCGCGGGCACTAGGTCTACCCACACAAGTGAGGTACCATTTTTCTCAGAAGACTTTGGGGAAGGCGGGGTGGGTGGAAATTTGTGGATCCACGCAAATTCCAGAACTTTCCACCACAGAAATGTGGGGAAAATGTGTTTTTTTTGCCAATTTTTTTAGGTTTGCAAGGGAATCTGGGTAACAGAACCTGGTGGGAGGCAGTCAAGTCACCCCATCCTGGATTCCCCTGGGTGTCTAGTTTTCAAAAATGTATAGGTTTTCTTGGTTTCCCTAGGTGCCGGCAGAGCTGTGGTTCAAAAACTACAGCTAGGCACTTTGCCAAAAAGGGTCATTTTTCAATGCGAAATTGAGGTGTGTCCACGTTGCGTTTTGCGCTGTTTCCTGTCGCGGGCACTAGGCCGACCCACACAAGTGAGGTACCATTTTTCTCGGAAGACTTTGGGGAACGCGGGGTGGGTGGAAATTTGTGGATCCACGCAGATTCCAGAACTTTCCACCACAGAAATGTGGGGAAAATGTGTTTTTTTGCCAATTTTTTAGGTTTGCAAGGGATTCTGGTAACAGAACCTGGTGGGAGGCAGTCAAGTCACCCCATCCTGGATTCCCCTGGGTGTCTAGTTTTAAAAAATGTATAGGTTTTCTTGGTTTCCCTAGGTGCCGGCAGAGCTGTGGTTCAAAAACTACAGCTAGGCACTTTGCCAAAAAAGGGTCATTTTTCACTGCGAAATTGAGGTGTGTCCACGTTGCGTTTTGCGCTGTTTCCTGTTGCGGGCACTAGGCCGACCCACACAAGTGAGGTACCATTTTTCTCGGAAGACTTTGGGGAACGCGGGGTGGGTGGAAATTTGTGGATCCACGCAGATTCCAGAACTTTCCACCACAGAAATGTGGGGAAAATGTGTTTTTTTGCCAATTCTTTAGGTTTGCAAGGGATTCTGGGTAACAGAACCTGGTGGGAGGCAGTCAAGTCACCCCATCCTGGATTCCTCTGGGTGTCTAGTTTTCAAACATGTATAGGTTTGCTAGGTTTCCTTAGGTGCCGGCAGAGCTATGGTTCAAAAACTACAGCTAGGCACTTTTCCAAAAAAGGGTCATTTTTCACTGCGAAATTGAGGTGTGTCCACGTTGCGTTTTGCGCCGTTTCCTGTCGCGGGCACTAATCCGACCCACACAAGTGAGGTACCATTTTTCTCGGAAGACTTTGGGGAACGCGGGGTGGGTGGAAATTTGTGGATCCACGCAGATTCCAGAACTTTCCACCACAGAAATGTGGGGAAAATGTGTTTTTTTGTCAATTTTTAGGTTTGCAAGGGATTCTGGGTAACAGAACCTGGTGGGAGGCAGTCAAGTCACCCCATCCTGGATTCCCCTGTGTGTCTAGTTTTCAAAAATGTATAGGTTTCCCTAGGTGCCGGCAGAGCTATGGTTAAAAAACTACAGCTAGGCACTTTGCCAAAAAAGGGTCATTTTTCACTGTGAAATTGAGGTGTGTCCACGTTGCGTTTTGCGCCGTTTCCTGTCGCGGGCACTAGGCCGACCCACACAAGTGAGGTACCATTTTTCTCGGAAGACTTTGGGGAGCCCGGGGTGGGTGGAAATTTGTGGATCCACGCAGATTCCAGAACTTTCCACCACAGACATGTGGGGAAAATGTGTTTTTTTGCCAATTTTTTAGGTTTGCAAGGGATTCTGGGTAACAGAACCTGGTGGGAGGCATTCAAGTCACCCCATCCTGGATTCCTCTGGGTGTTTAGTTTTCAAAAATGTATAGTTTTGCTAGGTTTCCCTAGGTGCCGGCAGAGCTATGGTTCAAAAACTACAGCTAGGCACTTTGCCAAAAAAGGGTCATTTTTCACTGCGAAATTGAGGTGTGTCCACGTTGCGTTTTGCGCCGTTTCCTGTCGCGGGCACTAGGCCTACCCATGCAAGTGAGGTAACATTTTTCTCGTAAGACTTTGTGGAACGCAGGGTGTTTGGAAATTTGTGGATCCACGCAAATTCCAGAACTTTACACCACAGAAATGTGAGGAAAATGTGTTTTTTGGACAACATTTTAGGTTTGCAAGGGATTCTGGGTAACATAACCTGGTGAGAGGCAGTCAAGTCACCCCATCCTGGATTACCCTGGGTGTCTAGTTTTCAAAAATGTATAGGTTTGCTAGGTTTCCCTAGGTGCCGGCAGAGCTAGGGTTCAAAAACTACAGCTAGGCACTTTGCAAAAAAAGGGTAATTTTTCATTGTGAAAATGTGGTGTGTTCACGTTGCGTTTTGAACCATTTCCTGTCGTGGACACTATGCCTACCCACACAAGTGAGGTACCATTTTTAACGGGAGACGTAGGGTAATTCAGATTTGTAAAGCAACTGTTATTACCTATTGACTTTCGATGCATTTCTGCCTTCCAAATGAAAGACATTGTGTAAAAAAGAAGTCATTTTAAAAAATGACCGATAATTCTCATGCTAGTATGAGTATTCCCAATTTCGGAAATGTGCAAATATCTACTGTTTATAAACTCTATATTTTGTTCCCATTTCAGAAATACATAGGTGTCTTTCATACCGATTTTTCCATGTATACATTTTCCCACAATAATTGCTATTTACCCGGTACATAATAAAAAGCCATTGCAAATTGCTGCTCAGTTTTTGACTCTGGGTTCGTCGGGTTCTTGGTGAAGCTACAAGTCCTATATATCCCCACAACCAGTATGGTCCAGCGGATGTAACGGTATATTGCTTTCAAAGAGCTGTCATAATTAGAAGAAGTTACAGGTGAAAATTTTGACACAAAAGGCTGTTTTTTTAACTAATTTTCCATTTTTCCTATATTTAACTGTTAGTTTCTATAAAGAAACCTTGATGGATCTACACAAATGACCCCTTGATGAATTCAGAATTTTGTCTACTTTTCTAAAATGTATAGCTTTCCAGGATCCATTATTGCTTTCATACCCATTTCTACCATTAACTGGAAGGAGGTTGAAAGCACAAAAAATAGCAAAAATAGGCTATGTCCCAGAAAAATGCCAAAACTGTGTAAAAAATGTTGGTTTTCTGACAAAAGTCTGTCATTCCCTAAAAGCTGGGAAAATGGTGATTTCATCCCCACAAACCCTTTTTGATACCATTTGCAGGGGAAAACCCAGACGCTTTCATTTGCAGCCCTTTTTTCCCATTTTTCAAATAAAATAAAAAAATGTAGCTGTATTTTGGCTAATTTCTGGGACCCCTCCAGGGGAATCCACAAACCCTGGGTACCTTTAGAATCCCCATGATGTTGGAAGAAAAGGACACAAATTTGGCGTGGATACCTTATGTGGTCAAAAAGTTACAGGGGTCTTAGCGCGCACTTCCCCAAATAGCCCAAAAAAGGCTTAGCACAGGGGGAAAAGGCCTAGCAGCGAAGGGGTTAACCAGAAGATCAGGGGTCGCAGAGCAAGAGCATCACTTAAATAGGGAACCCCCAGTTCCTCATGAACCGCTAAATTAGAGGTTCCCCGCGGAACACATAATAAGCGTTTCAGGAAATCATTCTCCACTACCTGAAGGGAATCTTCAGCAATATGTCCCCATATTTCACTACCATAGGTAGCTATAGCCAAACTTTTGGCTTGATAAACCTTCAGCATAGCCCCTGTTGGTTTCTTTCCTGTTTTAGAGGCAAAGTTAAAAATAGCTGTGTTTGCCCTAGCCAAATCCCCTTTTTTCCTCATAAGCAGAGGACCCCATTTAAGTTGGTCATCGAAAAGGACCCCTAGGTAGGAGAATACATTCGTGCGGGGATTTTAGCGGGGCCAACACTAAAATGGAAGCTCTTCTTTGATTGTTGTCCTACTTTCATGACGTAGGATTTGGTATTATTAATTGCCAGGTCCCGGTCAATCATGAATCTGGCAAATGTAGTTAAAAGGGATTGCAGACCCAGTTCAGTCCTGGATATGAGGACGGCATCGTCCGCATATAACAGGACCGGGATGCCACGCCGCCCTACATAGGGAAAATCAACTCCAGTTGCTCTTAGTACGCTATCCAGTTCGTTAATATAAAAATTAAATAAAAAAGGCGCCAGAATGCAGCCTTGCCGGACTCCCTCTTAATCTCGAAATCCCTAGTGACCCGCAAGTCCTGTGAGAACCTGACATTAGCTTTTGTTGATTTATGCAGGTCCTCAAGAAAATTAACAATACTGATCTCCACCTCCATTGCCCTCATGGACTGCCACAGTTTGGTCCTATTGACACAGTCAAACGCGGATGACAGGTCCATGAAGGCAAGATGGATGGTTCTGGGGCGAGCAACAGTATACTTGCTCAGTATCATAGATAAGTTAAGACACTGAGCAACAGTAGAGCGTCCCGGCCGGAAACCATACTGGACATCCGACATAATCTCATTCTCCTCTGCCCATGTTGAAAGTCTCTGTAAAAGGATCCGTCCTACCACTTTAACCACTGAATCAATTAGCGAAATCGGTCTGTAGCAATAGGTGCTATTTCGATTGCCCTTCTTGAAGACCGGGACTATTGTGGAAGAGGCCCAAGACTGGGGGCAGCCATTTTTGGCCGCTGCATTAAATACTGCCTCCAGTATCGGGGCCCAGAATGGAGGGTCCGACTTAAATAAGTCTGGAGGGATCCCATCTGGGCCCGGTGCTTTATTAATGGTTAGCCCTAAAATACCAGCCATGACCTCACCCCTTTCAAATGTTATCACAGAATCATCTGTGACCCGGCTTTCTTGAGAATTAAGCTCCGGGGGCAATCAAACATAGATTTAAAATGAAGCACCCACTCCTCCTCTTTGATATGTGAATCTAAGGCTCCACCCCTTCCTGATCAAAAAGGGGCCTGTTCACAACACTCCAGAACCTCGAGCTGTTCCTGAGGGTGCTTGAGTCAATCAGCTCCCTCCAAGCCTCTTCCTTCAGTGCACCCTTCCGTTTGGCCAAAACTGACTTGTATTCCTTTCGACAAGCACATACCTCATATTGGATTCTTGGCTTAACTGAAAGTGCTTCCCTCAACCTCTTTGCTACTTTAGAGCAGTGGGAGTCAAATCATCTGGGGCCATCTGAGGCATTTCTACTAGCTGGGACTCTTAAAATTTCACTCACTTTACACGCTATTGATGCATATGCCAAATCCCCTTTTTTCCTCATAAGCAGAGGACCCCATTTAAGTTGGTCATCGAAAAGGACCCCTAGGTAGGAGAATACATTCGTGCGAGGGATTTTAGCGGGGCCAACACTAAAATGGAAGCTCTTCTTTGATTGTTGTCCTACTTTCATGACGTAGGATTTGGTATTATTAATTGCCAGGTCCCGGTCAATCATGAATCTGGCAAATGTAGTTAAAAGGGATTGCAGACCCAGTTCAGTCCTGGATATGAGGACGGCATCGTCCGCATATAACAGGACCGGGATGCCACGCCGCCCTACATAGGGAAAATCAACTCCAGTTGCTCTTAGTACGCTATCCAGTTCGTTAATATAAAAATTAAATAAAAAAGGCGCCAGAATGCAGCCTTGCCGGACTCCCCTCTTAATCTCGAAATCCCTAGTGACCCGCAAGTCCTGTGAGAACCTGACATTAGCTTTTGTTGATTTATGCAGGTCCTCAAGAAAATTAACAATACTGATCTCCACCTCCATTGCCCTCATGGACTGCCACAGTTTGGTCCTATTGACACAGTCAAATGCGGATGACAGGTCCATGAAGGCAAGATGGATGGTTCTGGGGCGAGCAACAGTATACTTGCTCAGTATCATAGATAAGTTAAGACACTGAGCAACAGTAGAGCGTCCCGGCCGGAAACCATACTGGACATCCGACATAATCTCATTCTCCTCTGCCCATGTTGAAAGTCTCTGTAAAAGGATCCGTCCTACCACTTTAACCACTGAATCAATTAGCGAAATCGGTCTGTAGCAATAGGTGCTATTTCGATTGCCCTTCTTGAAGACCGGGACTATTGTGGAAGAGGCCCAAGACTGGGGGCAGCCATTTTTGGCCGCTGCATTAAATACTGCCTCCAGTATCGGGGCCCAGAATGGAGGGTCCGACTTAAATAAGTCTGGAGGGATCCCATCTGGGCCCGGTGCTTTATTAATGGTTAGCCCTAAAATACCAGCCATGACCTCACCCCTTTCAAATGTTATCACAGAATCATCTGTGACCCGGCTTTCTTGAGAATTAAGCTCCGGGGGCAATCAAACATAGATTTAAAATGAAGCACCCACTCCTCCTCTTTGATATGTGAATCTAAGGCTCCACCCCCTTCCTGATCAAAAGGGGCCTGTTCACAACACTCCAGAACCTCGAGCTGTTCCTGAGGGTGCTTGAGTCAATCAGCTCCCTCCAAGCCTCTTCCTTCAGTGCACCCTTCCGTTTGGCCAAAACTGACTTGTATTCCTTTCGACAAGCACATACCTCATATTGGATTCTTGGCTTAACTGAAAGTGCTTCCCTCAACCTCTTTGCTACTTTAGAGCAGTGGGAGTCAAATCATCTGGGGCCATCTGAGGCATTTCTACTAGCTGGGACTCTTAAAATTTCACTCACTTTACACGCTATTGATGCATATGCGTCAAGAATCTCATTTGGGGAAGAGCCCATAGTTGTACATAGTGCTAACTCGAGGGCACAGGATGCTTTTACTTTGCTATAAAATTTAACTGGGGACACCTGAGACCATTTTAATCTATGCTTACTATCCGTCAGCCTCAGGACACCCCTGTTTAAAGCCTCGCCAATTTTTACTGTTAGTGGGCCCATCATATGAGCTGTTAGTGGATTATGGTCACTAAATTCGCTCTCCACAATACTAAAACTTTGAAAAAAAGACTGCAAAGAAGAAGAGATTAAAAAAAGTCAATAAATGACCCCTTACCGTGCCCTTTAAAAGTTGGCACGGGGAACTTAGTTTGCGGGGCGGTTAAAGACATCAGAGCCACCATATCCAATTCATTTATCATATTGTTCAGCATTTCCCCCTGGTGTGGTGTTCAAAGTGAAAACCCCTCCTACGGGGACAGCCCAACTCAGAAATGCAAGATGTTATTGGGTTACCACAGGGGTGAATATTAAAATCCCCAGAGACCACAAGATTATGTATAATGGGCCTAAAATATTGTTTTATGATCGCTCCCAGATCAGTAATGTTACAGAGCTCGTGTGGACAAATCATAGAATTATAAAAATTTATGATTCCCCACATAGTGTCCCCCCTTTTGGCAGACATTGCCAAAATGCCAGGGTTTGTAGTTGGCATCACCTGAATCTGGCAGTCGACAGCCACGGAAATGTATACGGCTAAACCACCCTTTGGTCTTCCACTCACCGACGGGGTTGCCGGGACAAAAAAAGCCTTGTAACCCTCCAGGAATAGGTCACAATCCAGTGACCATGTTTCTTGGAAGCTGATTACCAGAAATTGCTTTACGTATTGCACCCACAATGGATCTTGAAGCTTGTTAGCCAACCCTGCAATATTCCATGATAAGAAGTTGTTAAGTCTCCCCTCAGGGGGCTCCGCAACTTCCTCCACTGGTGCCTCTTTAAGGACGGCAAGCTCTAGCTCCGCTGGTGTAGGAGCCCTTAGTCAGTCACCCTCCTCCAAAACAGTTAGGGCAGCAAATCTATTGTTTGGCATCAGAGAGGGATCTGCGCCAAACTGCCCATCTAATTCGGAAGATGAGTGGACCATAGGAATAGGGTGTCGCCTAGGTGCTAATCTATTTAACCACCCCCTCGGAGAGGTACCCTGGGGGCACAAAACAACAAAATAAAAGTAGGTACAGGTATGGCGTGTCATCCCTCAACAATTTGTGAATCACAGCCTGCAAGACAAAAAGAAAGATAAGATTGTGCGTCATGCGTCCATGAAAGGAGAGAGAGAGAAAGAGAGAAAGAGTGAGAGAGAGGAAGAGAGAGAGAAAGAAAGAGTGAGACAGAGAGGAAGACAGAGAAAGAGAGAAAGAGTGAGAGAGAGAGGAAGAGAGAGAGAAAGAGAGAAAGAGTGAGATACAAGGAAGCGAGAGAGAAAGAGAGAAACAGTGTGAGAGAGAGGTAGAGAGAGAAAGAGTGAGACAAAGAGGAAGAGAGAGAGAAAAAAGAATGAGAGAGAGAGGAAGAGACATAGAAGGAGAGAAAGAGTGTGTGAGAGAGAAAGGAAGAGATAGAGAGTGAGAGAGAGAGAAAGAGTGTGAGTGACAGAAAGGAAGAGATGGAGAGGGAGAGTGAGTATTGACACCGTGGAGAAAATCCTCACAGCTCACCTTTCTGCCACCGGTGTGTCTCGAACCACGTGCCGGGACATAGTGCAGTCTTCAAGTTTAGTCATCTGAAACATAGTATAGAATCAGTAATGGCAGAGTACATACAACTGCACATGCCTAATTCTCTGTTTCACCCCTGCGCACCCAGGCTGCTGCACCCCATCGACTCCCGCCGCCCAGACATGTCTGCCCGCCTCTGCGCACCCAGGCTGCTGTATCCCATCCACTCCCACTGCCCAGAGGTGTCTGCCCACTGCTGTGCACCCAGGCTGGTGCACCCCATCCAGTCCCACTGCGCGGAGGTGACTGCCAGTTCCTGCGCACCCAGACTGCTGCATCCCATCCACTCCCACTGCCTAGAGATGTCTGCCCGCTCCTGTGCACCCAGGCTGCTGCACCCCATCCACTCCTACTGCTCGGAGGTGTCTGCCCGCTCTTGTGCACCCAGGGTGCTGCACACTATCCACTCCCACCGCCCAGAGGTGACTGGTCGCTGCTGCGGAAACAAGCCTCTCTGCTTACCTTCCGCCACCGGCGTGTGTCTAAGAGGCTCCACCACGTGCCGAAGCAACCTCCTGAGGCGTTGCGTACATGCGGTCAAGCCGAGCTCACAATTCAAAGTGGGTGTTGATTGCAGGATGGCCACGCATCATCGCAGGCTGCACATGTTATGTTATGTTATGTTATATATATTTATAGCGCGCACAGATACTCAACAGAGTGTCCCGGCGCGTACTTGAGAAAAGAAACAAAGGCCAGAGCATCAGCTAGAAGAGAAGAGTTTTTAGCTTTTTCTTAAAGATCGCCGGGTCCTGGATGCCACGCAGCTCTAGGGGCAGAGCATTCCATGCTAAGGCAGCTTTCCGCACAAAGGAGCTCCCTCCAAGCCTTTGGCGGTTGAACCTAGGGGTCTGCATTAAAAGTTGAGAGGAGGAAGGCAACTGTCTTACTGGGTTATAAAAAGCGAATCTCTTCTGTAGATAAATAGGTCCCAGGCCATAGAGAGCTCTATGGGCAATGGTCAAAGTTTTAAATTTTATTCGGGACTCAACAGGGAGCCAGTGCAAAGAGCGCAAATGAGCGCGCACACTACACCTGCCAGACAAACCCAGCAGTAGTCTGGCAGCAGAGTTTTGAACTACCTGCATTTTATTCAAGAGGTAGCCAGGGATGCCCACATAAAGTGCGTTGGCGTAGTCCAGGCGGGACAAAATCAAGGCACGAACAACAGTTTCTTTGGCGGGTCTTGGAAGGAGAGGGAGAAACTTCCTCAAAGCTTTCAGGGTGCCAAAACAGGTCCCAGCCAACTTCTTAACCTGGGATGAAAAGGTCAGGTTCTCATTGAACCAGACCCCCAGATTTTTAGCAGCGTTTCCCCCTGCACTAGGCAGGGGGAAGCCAGGGGGCCATAGTCTCTCTCTGAAATTGGCAGGAAATGTGCCATACAAGAGAACCTCCGACTTCTCTTCATTACACTTCAGCTGTGCCTGAGCAAGCCAATGAAAAATGGAAGCCAGACAGTGCTGAGCAGAGAGGACTGAGTCATCGTCCCTTCCCCAAGAAAACAGGAGCTGAGTGTCATCCGCGTAGGCCAACACCTTAGCCCCTAATGTCTCCGCTAAATAAACCAGCGGAGTAACATAGATGTTAAAAAGAAGGGGACTAAGGGATGACCCCTGCGGGACACCTGTGACCACCCGCTGGGGCACGGAGGCACATGGTGGAAGCCAGACCTGCTGGGTGCGGCCTTCCAAAAAGACCTAATCCAGCCCCAAACAGACCCGGATATGCCAATCTCCAGGAGGCGGTCCAGAAGCAAGGAGTGAGGCACTGTGTCGAATGCTGCCGAGAGATCCAGCATAACCAGTGCGGCTCTCCCGCCGGCATCCAGACACTCACGAATCGCCTCTGACACCTCTAACAATGCTGATTCCGTGCTATACGAAGCCCGAAAACCAGATTGAGCCGGGTGTAACAAACCCGATGCCTCGATGAAATTGGTAAGCTGATTAGTGACCACCTTCTCACAGACCTTAGCCAAGCTACGCAAAAGCGAGATTGGACGGTAATTTCCAGGGATCAACGGGTCAAGGGACGGCTTCTTAAGGAGAGGGAGAATCTGTGCCTGCTTCCAGGACGCCGGGACTAAAGCCTCCCGCAAAGACATGTTAACAATTAAGTTAACTTCGGGGTTGATGGTATCAGCCGCAGCGGCCAAAAGTCTCGCAGCACAGGGATCAGTTGGAGAGCCTGACTTCAAAGCCTTAAGAATTTTGAGGGAGCAGGACAGATCTATAGGCTCAAAGGTTGACAGCATATTAGCAGGGCCAGCTACAGACTGGCCAAACGGAGAGGCCGTAAGTACCGTGGAACCGGAGGAGAAAGTAGCTTGTATCATACAGATTTTGTCCAAGAAAATTTTTGCAAGAGTATTACACCAGGATTCCGAGGCTGGCGCAACGCGAGCCTGAGCACTGGGAGACATAAAGCTTTCAACAATAGAGAAAATTTCCTTTGAGTTATTGTTGGCCTGGTCGATACGTGAAGTAAAATAATTGCTTTTAGCGACCGCTATGGTGGCATAATAGCTTTTTTGTTTGGTTCTAAGTGAATGTTTCGCCATAGGACAATAACCACTAAAGCGCCATATTCGCTCCAATTTTTTACATTCATGCTTCAGGGCTTTCAGCTCTGAGGAAAACCAAGGTTTGGAGGGGGAGTCTCTTGCCAGTTTAGGCCGGCACGGTGCAGATAGAGCGGACACCGAGTCGGAGATCCAGTCAGTGAACTTAGACACATTCCCCTCCAAGTCTTGCTGAAAAGAAGGCCGAGATACAGCCAAAGTACTGATGAACTGGATAGGGTCAATTTTACTAAAAGTAGGAGGGCGATGGCGGCAAGCCTGCCGAGCGGGCTGGGAGACTTCCCAAGAAAAACAGATAAGAAAATGGTCCGACCAAGAGACAGACACCGGCTTGACCACCTGA
Source organism: Calotriton arnoldi (assembly GCA_963921515.1). Taxonomy (NCBI): domain Eukaryota; kingdom Metazoa; phylum Chordata; class Amphibia; order Caudata; family Salamandridae; genus Calotriton; species Calotriton arnoldi. The sequence continues at coordinate 10,242 of CAWUFW010019764.1, read as the reverse complement.
ATGGGAAAATTGGAACAAATGGGGTCTAAGATATGGCCCCCTTGGTGGGTAGGATCAGTAACCCATTGAAAGAGTTGAGCCGATTGAAGGGAGTCAAGGAAATCAGCAGAGTCTCCGGCCTCACATTGTTCAAGATGAAGATTCACATCTCCCAGAACCAAGTAATAGGAAAAACGCAGTGCTCGCTCAACCACCGCGTCCCCACAAGATTTAAGAAAGGCACCAGCCGGGCCGGGGGACGGTAGATGAGGGAGCCACCTAATGTGAAATGGGCCGAGAACTGTATGCTGAAATCCAAAGCCTCACACTCTCCCCAAAGGCTAGAAGTTTCGCTATGGAGAGCCCAGCGATCCCTATACAGAATAGCCAGGCCACCCCCTCAGCCCACTCGGCGATCCACACGATGAAACTTATAGCCAGCAGGGGTAACCAGCGCAACAATAGGGTTGGATGAAGAGTCCAGCCAAGTCTCAGTGACAAACAACAGATCTAATGAGTTGTCAGAGACCAGGTCGAACACATCCACATAATGCTTTCTCAGAGATCTAGCATTAATGAGAGCAGCTCTGATACACAAACCCTTCGAAGATTTAATAGGCAAATAGCTAGAGGAAAACTCTAGCGTCGGCGAAAAACCACACTCAGAGCAAGCAAAATCCGAATTCAAGAGCATAGAGCAGCCGCTATGTGAAGGGCACTCAGCTCTAGTGGCACTAACTCAGTGGAACTGAAGTCATCGCCTCGTGGCGGGAGGTCCGTGTCGGGGGGTTGTCAATCTGTGAATCACAGCCTGCTAGACAAAAAGCAAGATAAGATTGTGTGTCATGCGTCCATCAAAGGAGAGAGAGAGAGAAAGAGTGAGAGAGAGGAAGAGAGAGAGAAAGAAATAAAGAGTGAGAGGTAGACAGAGAGAAAGAGTGAGAGAGAGAAGAGAGAGAGAAACAGTGAGAGAGAGGAAGAGAGAGAGGAAGAGAGAGAGAAAGAGAGAAACAGTGTGAGAAAGAGGAAGAGAGAAACAGAGGAAGAGTGAGAGAGAGAGAAAGAGAGAGAGAGAGGTAGAGAGAGAAAAAAACAGTGTGAGAGAGGAAGAGATAGAGTGAGAGAGAGAGGAAGAGAGAGAGTAAGAGTGTGAGGGAGAGAAAGGAAGAGATTGAGAGGGACAGTGAGTGCCCACACTGTGGACAAAACCCTCACAGCTCACCTTTCCGTCACCGGTGTGTCTCCAACCACGTGCCGGGACATAGTGGAGCCCTAAAGCTTACTCATCTGAAACGTAGTATGAAATCAGTAATGGCAGAGTACATACAACTGCACACGCCTAATTCTCTGTCCCACCTTTGTGCATCCAGGCTGCTGCACCCCATCCACTTCCACTGCCCAGAGGTGTCTGCTCGCTGCTGCGCACCCAGGCTGCTGCACCCCATCGACTCCCGCCACCCAGAGGTGTCTGCCCGCCTCTGCACACCCAGGCTGCTGTATCCCATCTACTCCCACTGCCCAGAGGTGTCTGCCTGCTGCTGTGCACCCAGGCTGGTCACCCCATCCAGTCCCACTGCCCGGAGGTGACTGCCCGTTCCTGCGCACCCAGACTGCTGCATCACATCCACTCCCACTGCCTAGAGGTGTTTGCACGCTCCTGTGCACCAAGGCTGCTGCACCCCATCCACTCCCACTGCTCGGAGGTGTCTGCCCGCTCTTGTGCACCCATGGTGCTGCACACTATCCACTCCCACCGTCCAGAGGTGACTGCTCGCTGCTGCGGAAACAAGCCTCTCTGCTCACCTTCCGCCACCGGCATGTGTCTAAGAGGGTACACCACGTGCCAAAGCAACCTCCTCAGGCGTTGCGTACACACGGTCAAGCCGAGCTCACAATTCAAAGTGGGTATTGATTGCAGGATGGCCACGCATCATCGCAGGCTGCAGACGCGCTCAGCTCTGGTGGCACTAACTCAGTGGAACTGAAGTCATCGCCTCGTGGTAGGAGATCCGTGTTGGGGGGTCGTCAATCTGTGAATCACAGCCTGCTAGACAAAAAGCAAGATAAGATTGTGCATCATGCGTCCATCAAAGGAGAGAGAGAGAGAGATAGAGTGAGAGAGAGGAAGAGAGAGAGAAAGAAAGAAAGATTGAGAGGTAGACAGAGAGAAAGAGTGAGAGAGAGAGGAAGAGAGAGAGAAACAGTGAGAAAGAGGAAGAGAAAGAGAGAAACAGTGTGAGAAAGAGGAACAGAGAAACAGAGGAAGAGTGAGAGAGAGAAAGAGAAAGAGAGCGAGAGGTAGAGGTAGAGAGAGAAAGAAAAAAACAGTGTGAGAGAGAGGAAGAGATAGAGTGAGAGAGAGAGGAAGAGAGAGAGAAAGAGTGTGAGGGAGAGAAAGGAAGAGATGGACAGGGACAGTGAGTGCCCACACTGTGGACAAAACCATCGCAGCTCACCTTTCCGTCACCGGTGTGTTTCCAACCAAGTGCCAGGACATAGTGGAGCCCTCAAGCTTACTCATCTGAAACGTAGTATGGAATCAGTAATGGCAGAGTACATACAACTGCACATGCCTAATTCTCTGTCCCGCCTTTGTGCATCCAGGCTGCTGCACCCCATCCACTTCCATTGCCCAGAGGTGTCTGCTCGCCGCTGCTGCACCCCATCCACTTCCACTGCCCAGAGGTGTCTGCCCGCTGCTGCGCACCCAGGCTGCTGCACCCCATTCACTCCCACTGCCCGGAGGTGACTGTACGCCGCTGCTGCACCCCATCCACTCCCACTGCCCAGAGGTGACTGCCCGCCGCTGCGCCAACAAGCCTCTCTGCTCACCTTTCGCAACATGCGTGTAGAAAAGAGGGCCTACCACGTGCCGCTGCAAACCCGGGGCCCGCGGACACGGCACCGTGCATATCATGCAGCCCCGCTCCGCAGGCCACCAGGTCTCACATTTGGAGCTGGGTCTTGATTTCGCCATGGCAGAGGACATACCAGTGCACCGGGCTTTTCATCGCAGGCTGCACACCTGCTCAGCCCTTGCGGTGCCACTAACTCTGTGACCAGCGAGGCGACGCCACGTGGCGGTAGGCCTGCGCTGTCTGATGGCTCAGGCCTACACTGCGGTCCAGCAGGGCACACAAAACCTGAGCTGTCCATACCACCGGGACTGGCCATCACCGCAGGCTGCACACCCGCTCAGCAGTTACGGTACCCATACCTCAGTGGACCGAAAGTCAGCGTCCCGTGCCGGTGTGCCTGTGCCGGCCGCAGTGTATCCGGTGCGAGCAACTCTGAAATGGCGTTGAGCACGTGCGCCCGGTCTTTTTATTGGCAGGGTCACGTGCCCTGTGACGCCTGTGCTGGATGGGTGTGGTGTGGGTGTATACTAGCTGTGAGGGTGTGGCTGTGGCATACTGACAACTAGGGTGTGACCAGCAGATCACTGTAATGAAAATCTGGGCCATGTAGCATTGTTGTCCTTCCCTGTAAGCGTAAGCGGAGTGGGCTGGCCTGGTGTATGGCAGTCCTGCATGAGGCTGTGAAGAATGACTCCGGAGCTATGGGCGTGGCTCTGTCCTGGGATGTATGAGGAATCAACTGATGCGGGTGTCCCTGTTGCAGTGCTGACGTCACCCGGGTCGCAAGCGCCAATGTGTCACTCTGTGAGCCAAGTCCCACAACATGGCCAACATGGAAGGTACGGGGAATCACTGACCCTACATTCATCCATAGTTCTACACATGAAAGATGGTGGACATGACACATCTGTGTGGATATGAAAGTTTATTGCACATTCAGTGGAGTGTTGCAGCTGTAGCAATACAGGGCCATGCAAAGTTCAAGTTTCAGTTTTTGGCACATGGAGGGCAGCCAATTAGAGCCAAGCTTGTGTTCGGGGTTAGGCTGCCCCAACATATGTACTTATACAATTACTCCGCCAATCCCCAAGCACTTATAAATTCACTATACACTCTCCTTGCAGTACTCTAATGATCCAGTCTCTACGTACGTACTTGTACAATGACCGAGAGAAAGTTACATAACCGAAGTTTTCCCCACTGCCAGAGGTAACATGGTTGCATACGCTGTCCACAGCACAATGTAATGTGGTAGGGCCCAGGGGCGGCATCTTGCATACATAATGAACACACGGACACAGATAGATAGTGGAACTGGGTACGGGCACGTGTGCTCGACTCATTTTTATTACCAGGGTCACATGTCCAGTGACGTCTGTGCTGGATGCGTGTGGGGTGAGTGTAAGCCAGCCCTCCGGGAATGGTTGGTGCTGGCAACAAGTTCAACAGTAATCATTGGATCAGACACACATATTCAATCATAAAGGGTCAATGATTTGTGCTGCATTAAGGTAGGGGCAACAGATGTGAAATAATGCACACAAGATTGTATCGTAAAGGGTCCATGACTTGTGGTACACTGAGGTTTGGGCAGCAGATGTGAAATTATACACAAAACATTGTATCAAAAAGGGTCCATGAGTTGTGCTGCACTGAGATAGGGGCATCAGAAGCATTCAGCATGTGCGCAGCCAGCAATGATGCATGGTGCGGGCGAGCCGCACTGGGAGCAATGTCTGTTGCCTACTGGACTGAGTCATCTGCAATCGCGACTCAATGTGAATTGTGAGCCCTGCTATCCGCAGTGTAGATCGAAGGCAGTAGTCAGCACAGACATCAAAGAATGCTTTTAGTCACTCCCTGTTTACAAAATTCGAGGACATAGAGTAGAATTCTCTCTGCAATGAATAAATCATGTCTCAATTTAAATTGTGAGCTCTGCTAACCGCAGTGTAGGTGTATGGAACAAAAGATGAAACATTTATGGAATACACTGTCGAAATATGTAGGTTTCAGGGTCGTTATAGTTTGTTGCCTACTGGACTCTGAAATTAATGAATGAAGACTGAATTCGAATTGTGAGCCCTGATGAGCACACTGTAGGCCGAAGGCAGCGGTCAGGAAGGGCCTACAGCCACGTGGCGTTGACTTGAGCTGCATACAGTTAGTGGTAGGTGTGGCGCTCAGCGTGTGCGCAGCCAGCGATGATGCAATGTCTCTTGCCTACTGGACTGCGTCATCTGCAATTGCGACTCGATCTGAATTGTGAGCCCTGCTGACCGCAGTGTAGGCCGGAGGCAGTGGCCAGGAAGAGCCCAGAGCCACGAGGCATTGACTTGAGCTGCATAGAGTTAGTGGTAGGTGTGGCGCTCAGCGTGTGCGCAGCCAGCGATCATGCAATGTCTGTTGCCTATTGGACTGCGTCATCTGCAATCGCGACTCGATCTGAATTGTGAGCCCTGCTGACCGCAGTGTAGGCCGGAGGCAGTGGTCAGGAAGAGTCCACAGCCACGTGGCGTTCACTTGAGCTGCATACAGTTAGTGGTAGGTGTGGCGCTCAGCATGTGCGCAGCCAGCGATGATGCAATGTCTCTTGCCTACTGGACTGCGTCATCTGCAATCGCGACTCAATCTGAATTGTGAGCCCTGCTGACCGCAGTGTAGATCGAAGGCAGTAGTCAGCACAGACATCAAGGAATGCTTTTTGTCACTTCCTCTTGACAAAATTCGAGGACATAGAGTACAATTCTGTCTGCAATTAATAAATCAAGACTCAATTCGAATTGTGAGCTCTGCTGTCCGCAGTGTAGACTGCCATTCAGTGTTCCTTTGGACTTGCAAGATGAATTTGGTCATTGTACTAAAGCTATAACTGATATAAAACAAGTTCTTGAAGCAAGGATACTAAAAGGATATTATGTAGGTTTTAGGGACGTAATACTTAGTTGCCTACTGGACTCTGCAATTAATGAATCAAGAGTCAATTTTAAATGTGAGCCCTGATGACCGCAGTGTAGGCGGGAGGCAGCGGTCAGCAAGGGCCCACAGCCACGTGGCGTTGAGTTGAGCTGTACAGTTAGTGTCACCTGAAGCAACCAGCGTGTGTAGAGCCTGCGATGATGTGTGGTCCGGGCGGGCCGCGCTGGTAGCAATGTCTTTTGCCTAATGAATTCTGTCTTAATAAGTCCACGTGGCATTGTCTTGTGGTGCACTGAGTTAGTGGCACCTGAAGCACTCAGTGTGTGCGCAGCCTGCGATGATGCGTGGTCCGGGCGGGCCGCACTGGGGTCAATGTCTCTTGCCTACTGGACTGCGTCATCTGCAATCGCGACTCGATCTGAATTGTGAGCCCTGCTGTCCGCAGTGTAGCTCGAAGGCAGTAGTCTGTACAGACATAAGTCTGTGGTGCTCTGCTGCTGGGTTCGCAGGGGGCCTGTGTCGAGGAGGCCTGCGGTCACAGCGGAGGCCTCGTGGCAGGGTGAGGGCTGCCACCCTGGCAGACGCTTTGGCCTTCCCACAAGTGAACCACGCCCACAGCCCCAGCCTATTTATTCATACTCCTATGCTGGAGTGGCGTACGTTGGACCAGCCTACTCCGCTTCCGCTTCCAGGGGGGACAACACAGCTACATGACCGAGATCTTCCCCACTGCCTGAGGTAACATGGTTGCGTCTATTGTCCACAACACTACAAGCACCAGCAGTATATGTCCACATGGAGAGGTTTGTGCTCTGCATAGTGAGGTCTGTCCACCACATCACCTCTACACTTGGTATTGTGTGCATTTTTATTGATGGGTGTCTTGCATCCTTCATGCATACTTGGTTGCCACTTCTCCCAAGATTCAGCTATTGTGTGGCTGAGGGACCATGCCGTTTTTGGAAGGTCCGCTGACCTGTTCTGCGCTGCCTCGGTGGTAGTAGGGAGGGGGTGGTCCGGGGGGAGGTCCTGAGGGTGATGGCAGTGGGTATTGTGGCCTTCTTGGGTGTCAGAGCTGCATGGTCAGTAGCTCTATGACATGTATTGGTCTTCAGATGTGGTTCTGGGCTGGGCTCCCTTTCACACTGTAGGTAGTCATCCTGCTTTACACCAGTAAAAGGCAGATGTTAAATTCCTACTGCTAACGCAGCTTATCGCCTGTTTTTGGATCGCACCCCAGATTTGGCTGCTCGTTGAAAATATCGGGAAGTGGTGTTTTTGTGTTATTTTTGCACGGGAACGCCTACTCTGCATATTATTAGCGTTAGTTGTCGCTCTCATTTGTGGCGAATTTTTTTGCGGAAGCTATTGTTGGAAAACCGGCGATATCGGCTGTTTTCACTAGGTTGAGAATGGAATGATAATTTAAAATCACTGGAAAAACCATAAGTTTAATGAACATTATAATTAGAAATTAGCATTTAAAAAACGTTTGAAATTCACTGAAAAAACCATAGGTTTCAGGCACGTTATAGTTAGAAATTAGCATTTAAAAAACCTTTGAAATTCACTGAAAAAAACATAGGTTTCAGGGACGTTATAGCTAGAAATTAGCATTTAAAAAACCTTTGAAATTCACTGAAAAAACCATAGGTTTCAGGGACGTTATAGTTAGCTGGACATTTCACTCGTACAAAACCATAGAAATTCCACTGTTATAGTTAGTTCAGCTAACTATAACTCGCGCCGCTATAATGCACTGCTGATGACATCACATATTACATCATTCATAACATGGTCAGTGACATCACTGATGACATCTCAAATGACATCACTGATGACATCACTGATGACATCATCCAGTGAATGTGTTTTTCTTTAAAGTTTAAATATGTATTATATATATACCAAGGTGTATTGAAGTATGAGTGGGTGTATAAGTGTCTTGATGGAGGATTTAGTAGGTGTGTGACTGACTGTTTAACTGAGTTATTACATGTGTCTTACTGAATGCATGGGTTAGTGACTAAACTGTGTGAATGTCTATATCAGTCTGTTTGCTGTTGTATAAGCTGCTGCATGAATTGGTCAGTAGCTACATGAGTGTCTATATGGGTTATTAATTGGTTGCCAGAGTATTTGTATGGGTGCCTCAGTGTGTGTGTGGGTGCGTGGGAGGTGTTTGACTCTGTGCATACATGTTTGAGTGGTTGATTCACTGGGTGTATGGGTTCAAGAGTGCATGTGGAAACAGCTGTATGCGTGGGTGAGTGTATGTATGGGTGTGTTAGTGAGTGAATGGATGTCTCAGTGGTACATGTCCAACTAACTACATATGTAAAAGACAGTGTATGCAAGAGTTGGAGTATATAAATGACTATACGTGAGAGTTAGTTATTGTGAGAGTGGCTGTATGGATGAGTGTGTACTTGTATCAGTGATTGTATGAGAGTAATTATGCATTTCTTTCTGTTTGAATAAGTGATGTGTTGTGAGTATAACTGTATAGGTCAGTAAATGGAAGTGTGATTGATTATTTGCATGACTGACTAGGTGTGTGAGTAACTCTGGATGAGTGCTGGTGTGTGAGTGTCTGTGTAGGTGTATGAGTGCATATGATAGTGTTGTATTGATGAGTGACTGCATGTATGAGTGATTGTATGGGTGAATGAGTGGATGAGTGTGTAGACCTAATTACCAGTAATTAGATATGTAGTAAGTGGTATTGGTGTGTCTATGGTTTCAAAAATGGTATTCTGTTATTTGGAGTGGGTGTATCAAAGGTTATATTAGGGTGTGAGAAGGTGCATCAGATTGTCATATGGATGATGTCATCAGTGATGTCATCAGTGATGTCATTTGAGATGTCATCAGTGATGTCATCAGTGATGTCACTGACCATGTCATGAATGATGTCATATGTGATGTCATCACAAGTGCATTGCGGGGCGCAAGTTATAGTTAGCTGAACTAACTATAACAGTGGAATTTCTATGGTTTTGTACGAGTGAAATGTCCATCTAACTATAACGTCCCTGAAAACTATGGTTTTTTCAGTGAATATATATATATATATATATATATATATTCACAGAAAAAAGTTATAGTTAGGAAATTGAATTAAAAAAACTTAGAAATTCACTAAAAAAACAAAATATACAGGGATATTTGGTTAGGCTCAGATTTCACTCGTACAAAACTCGCTGACCTAACTATAACTCATGCCCCCATAATGCAATGCTTATGACCTCACATATTACATCACTCATGACATGGTCAGTGACATCACTGATGACATCACTGATGACATCATCCGTGACTGTGATTGTTTAAAAAAGTTTATGAGTGTTAAATATATATATATATACCAAGCTGTATTGGTTAATCAGTGGGTTTATGAGTGCCTGTATGTATGATTTAGTCAGTGCATGACTGACTGTATAAGTGAGTGATTAGGTGCCTCAGTGAATGTATGGGTGATGGCTGGTTGTGCAAATTTCTGTATCAGTCTGTCAGATGGTGTCTAAGTGGCTCCAAGGCTGTGTGAGTGGGTATCTGAGAGGTTGTATTGCAGAGTGATTGATTGAATCAGTACCTGTATGGGTGTCTGAGTGTTTGTGTGGGTGGGCGAGAGGGTGTGCGACTGCCTGTATGGATGAGTGAGTGCATAAATCAGTGGCTGTATGGGTTAGTGAGTGCATATGTGAGGGATTGCATGAGTCAGTGTGTGTATGACTGTATGGGTGAGTAAGTGGATGTCAGTGGTATATGTTGGTGAGTAACTGGGTATGTAAAAGGCAGTATAGGTGAGTGATGGGATATATGAATGACAGTATGGGTGAGGGAATAAATATGAGAGAGGCTGTATGGGTGAGTGTGTGCTTGTGTCAGTGACTGTATAGGTGAGTGAGTATGTGTTAGTAGCTGTATCAGTAAGTGAGTGCGTGCATGTATATCTCTATGGTGGAGTAAGTGACTGTGCAATTGACTGTATGGGTGAGTGACTAGGTATGTGAGTAGCTGCATGGGTGACTGGCTCAATGCATGAATGTATGTATGGGTTTATGAGTGGACATCTCAGTGGCTGTATTAGTGAGTGAATGGGTGTATGAGTTGCTGTATGGGTGAGTGAGTGAATGTGTGTGTAGATCTATGAATCAGGGAGTGGGTGTATAAGTACTGGTATGGGTCTGTGAATGGGTTTGTAAATGGTTGTGTGGGAGAGGATGTATGAAAGGTTCTATTGGGGTATGAGTGGGTGTGTCAGTGATTCTGTGGATGATGTCATCAGTGATGTCACTTACCATGTCATCAGTGTTGTAATATGTGAGGTCATAAGCAGTGCATTGTGGGGGTGTGAGTTATAGTTAGTTCAGCTAACTGTAAATACTGAATTTCACTAGTTTTGTACCAGTGAAATCTGCACCTAACTAAATGTCCCTGTAAACTTTGTTTTTTCAGTGAATTTCTAAGGTTTATTTTAATG